>CBVK0100154124.1:0-29445 GCA_900067695.1 Picea abies
GCCAACAGGCCCCCAACACTCACCTGTGACTCATCTTGAGTCACTCTGATGTAGGAAGTTCTGCTTCGAACACTTCGATATTGGCTTGAACTACTTCAACTTGTTGTTGTGCTACACGCGCTTTTTCAACAAATTCTTAAATGTATGCATCATTCACAGGTCCTTCTAGGCATTTTTCTACCGCGGTGCTAACCTGCTCTAGTTCTTCTCCCTGGCCTTCCACATCTATAAACAACTGATAGGCCTTATCTTGTACCTGTTGGAGTTTCTGAGTTATCTCCATAACTCTGCTTTGGATATTATGGATTTGCTGCTGGGCAGTTCTCCTCTCTTGAGATCTCTTCATTCTCTCCACAACTGACAGAGAATTCAGTTGCGCCTGTAATGTTTCTACATGCTTCTTTGCTTCCTGGAGCTGTGACTCCAATGCCTGCAACTCTAGGTTCTCGGTAAGTTTCTCATATGTTTGGGCACTGTGATTAGCAAATTTCTTTCATTATAAGGTAAGGGCCTTCAATCTTTCAACTGCGCTACAGGAAGTGGCTTCTCGCTGGTCTTTTACCTCCAGTGGAGTCTCTGGTACAATGTGTAGCTCTAAATATGCTATGCGTTGTTGGAGCTGCTGGATCACTTCTTCAAGTTGCACTACTTGCTTCGTGACTTGATCCTCTACCTTTACTTCTATGACAGTCACAGAGCGAAGTGCTCTTGACCGTTTCCTTCACTTCGAGTTGCTCAGCGAATAATTGTTCCTTGCCTTGCTACAGCTATGCCTTTTCTTCATCGAGCTTCGCTTGGAGAGCACTTTTTTCCTATTCGGTAGCTCGACGTTGTTCTACAAGTACACCCTGTACTTGTACCAAATCCTGGGTGGCTTGTGCTATTTCCTCTTGCTCCCGTCGAAGACGAGCTTTGACTGTATTAGCTATTTGGTGGAGTTGAGCTGGCTCATCTCCCACTTCTGGCTCTCCCTGCGCAGTGAAGACTACGTGACTGGATTGTAGGGCTTTTTGTACTCCTCAGAGTTCAATCGTGATTCGATCATACAGCTCCTCTTGCTTTTCTTCTTACTTCTCTACTATATCCAACGAAGCATCATTCAGGGCTACTACGAGGAAGTCGAAGTCATCAGAGGTGAGGATGGTCTGCATCTTCGTCATAGTGTCCTTCGATTTCTTCTGAGAGGAAGGTTTCAGAGGTGAACCTTTCCTCTTTTTCAAGGGAACCGCCTCGTCACCCAGCTGTTGCTCAACCTCTGTATCATTCAACTCTGCATCATCACCTCCTTGCTTAGGTGAGATGGAAGTGGTCTTCACGGATGCACTATCTAAATCATGGACCTCTTCGGTCTTCTTTATTTTTCTAGGTCTGGGTGTATCTAGCGTAGTTTCTGGACTGTCTAAATCAGATATCTTCGTAGGGTCTGTTGAAATGAGGAGGTCCACTAACCAGTCCTTGGTGATTTCTTATAAGTCCTCCTTTGTCAGCTTGTAGTAAGATTGAAGTTGTTTCTTGTGCTCATCAGTGTGCGATGTAATATAAATGAAATGGCGGTCCGCGTTGAATTTCATTAAAGGTTGAAACTTGTGGAGAGTATTTGGCATGATGCGAGGCTCGGATTGGATAGATAACTTCAGCTGATTGTAATATGTATGGAATATGACATTTGACTGCCATTTCTTGTTCATGTCACTGGAATACCATAGTGTACTGAACTTCACGACCAAAGGTTCAAAGGGCTCAATGTCTAGGAAGGTCGCACCTTCCGGCATCTCCCATGCGATGAAAGCAATCGGGATTAGAAGCCAACTGAAATGGAACTCGTATCCTTGATCTTGCACTTCCCTACAGTCTAGTTCCAACTGGTTCACGAGGTACTTCGCCCAATTCATTTGTAGGCCCTCCATGCACTTTCCTGCGAGGTCGACTACAAACGATGTAATATAAATGAAATGGCGGTCCGCGTTGAATTTCATTAAAGGTTGAAACTTGTGGAGAGTATTTGGCATGATGCGAGGCTCGGATTGGATAGATAACTTCAGCTGATTGTAATATGTATGGAATATGACATTTGACTGCCATTTCTTGTTCATGTCACTGGAATACCATAGTGTACTGAACTTCACGACCAAAGGTTCAAAGGGCTCAATGTCTAGGAAGGTCGCACCTTCCGGCATCTCCCATGCGATGAAAGCAATCGGGATTAGAAGCCAACTGAAATGGAACTCGTATCCTTGATCTTGCACTTCCCTACAGTCTAGTTCCAACTGGTTCACGAGGTACTTCGCCCAATTCATTTGTAGGCCCTCCATGCACTTTCCTGCGAGGTCGACTACAAACCCAGTGACTTGGGCGGGTTGGTTCTTGCGGACTAACTTTCCTATTATCAATTGACAGGCTAGGCACACTGTGCTGCTCTGGATAGAGGCTACCTTGTAGCCTCACGTGCCCTTCTTAACATCTCTGTAGGTTTCCTTGATCCTTTGCGCTAGAGCGTGATCCATTGTTTTTCTAGGGTAGAAATCCTGTGGGTCAGGGCCTTTTATACTCATCCCTATGATCTTGTTGATCAATGTTGGATCCACTGTGATACGGTGGTTTAACCACAAGTATCCACCATGGTAACAAGACAGCAGCAACTTGACAAGTGCATTCACTTCTTGGTGCCTTCCAAAGTGAGGAATCTTCATGACATTGAGCAGTGTGGACTGTGCGAGGTTATGGGTCCATGACTGAGGGACGATATTTGAATTCTTTCCTCTTGTCCTGGTCAGGTACTTATGTGGGGAGAGCATGTTGTATACCTTCCTGTCGTCGAGGTTGAAGTCGCTAAACTTCAACGCTGCTATATTTTCTTGATCTAAGCGAACTACGTGTATCCCCTTCGGGAGGTACACAGTGATCAATTCGTACTCAAAGTCTTTGGGCACACTGTCTCAATTTATTGTGCTGCTCAGAGGTGGTAGACAGGCAGGTAAAATGCTCGGAATCAACTTATCATTCGCAAGATCGTCTATGTTCTTGGTTCGCTTCTCATCTGTGAGTCGTGATGGTTTGGCTCAAGCAGTAGACGGAAAGGTTGGCAATCCTCTTGTCGATGATGCTTGTAGACAGGTATACAATCCTCTCTCCAACATGACTCTTTTAGTCATCAAGTCGATGAGTACTTCTGTTACTAATTCTTCAACTGCGGTGAGCTCATCAGACATACGCACTCGGGATTAATAATATCAGCTTCACAATTAACTTAGATATTGCATTAGAATAAACAGTAAGAGGGAATTGATCACTGTATACAATTCACTTGGTCTGCGGGCTCAAATTCTTGGTTAGAAAAAGTGTTCTTCGTGCATGGCGCAATGGGATATATAGGCAACTAGAAAACGGTCTGCTTGTAATGAGTATGAAGCCTCATTAACTCTTGTTCTGTCCGTTATGGCGCGGTCCAATAGTTTGGTGTCGAGTTATAAATTATTTCTGACCTGTTCGGAGTGGCAGTCAAACAGATATATCGGTCCCAGCGGCTATATTGCCTTGCCATGGCAAAGTGCCATGTGTCGTTGTTCTGATATCCCAACGAAGCTCCCATTCTGTAAATTTTTTGTCTGCGAAGTTCCCTCTGGAACCTTCTGTAACTTATCAAACTTAGCTCTCTTCTTACTCAACTTTCTAGCCTTCCTCCCAGTGAGCTTCGTCTCAGTAGTCCTTTTTCCATTCTAATTATTATCGTATTTGGACATAGTCATTGCGCGTTGTTGATATTTTTCCTAGGATTCGAGATTAACACCTCTTCTTTATCCGAGATAGGTACTTCAGTCTTCTGCGAGTCTTCTAATTTTCTTGCAGCTTCGACATCTAGGTCTCTAGCGTTAAGTAGCTTCGACCTATTCTCATGTTCTTCAATCAGGTATGTGATCCTTCTAGTCATGAAATATTTTAACTCTTTTCTCTTCTGCTCCAAAACTTCTTCTTCTTCTTTTCATCTGGCTTGATCTCTTTCAATCCAAGGTTTCCATAGTAACATGGTAAACGGGGCGCGGTCCTCAATAAATTGAATAATCTCAAAATCTTATTTTGTCAAAGTTCCATTGGAATTCATAGATATCTGAGTGAGCTTTCCACATAGGTTTACCAGTTTTCCTCTGAATAACCCTATTCCTCCTAATGAAGGAATCATAGCAGGCCTTCCTATAGCTTCCCAAGTTTTCTCTGTCATGATATTCACCTATGTTTCCTCATCTATAACACAGTCAATGTTGAAGTCTCTTATGCTTGCTTCAAGGCATTCCTTGCCTTTAAATATCTCTGATAATCTAACATGTCGGTGGTCATTCAAGGTTTCTTTCATCTGTAGCAATACTTTCTCTGATTCTTTATGGGGTTCTGCTATAGCCTTAGTTTATGGATCTGCCTTAGGGTTTTCTTGTCTTATGTTCATACTTTCAAGCTTAGCAATCATTATAGGTCAATCCAACACTTCATGGTTCATAGCTTTGCAACAAAGACAACCAGGTCTTCTCTGAGGGCATGCCTTAGCAAGATGTCCTGGTTTTCTGCAGCTATAACAGAGGGTTAATCCTCTCTTTCTTTTAAATGACCCCCAGCTTCTCTTGTACTAAACACTAGGATCATAGGAGCTAACCTGCAATAAATTCTTTCTAGGATCATGCATCCATTTGTTAGTCCAAACATTCTTTCTATGCATAGGTATAACATATCTTTCACTATTCTTATCAAATCTAGTCATATCAAATCTTCTTTCATCTATTAATACCCTAGTTTTCAAACTAGGACAAACTCTATTAAACATACCTAGATCCATACTCTAGAAACAAAAATTTCCACTTATCTTACTTCTATAGAGCAGAAAGCTTCCAGATCTAAAACTTTTAAATATTCTTACCTTTATCAGAGCACAGAGCTTGTAGATCTTACCTCTTTTTAATCGAGAATTCCCACTTTTACCTTTCTTAGGGCACAAAGCTTCCAGATCTTACCTCTTTTCTTCAGATCAGACTTCTTTTCCATAGCACATAGCTTCTTAGGTCAAGTAGAATGATGCGCACTAGGGAAAAAGATCTACACACACAGCTTTCACAGTTTCAGGATGGATCTTTGCACAAAGATTCTTCTTTCTCAGTTCCCAGCAATCACAGTTTTAGTCCCGGCAATGGAACCGTTTGTTGGCATAGGGGCAGACCCAGGGTTCAATGCTACAACAGTGCACCAACAAAGCCCTAACTACCGGCCCTTTCGGCAACACCTGTGAAGTAGATGAAGTCTCACCCGAGGTAGAGGCAGGGGTGGTTGCAGGACTCAGGTGTCTGCAACCTTAGTTGGGACACAGATCTGTGATTATAATACTTAATAAATCACTTAGCATCGTTAGTTCCTCAATATGCAATCAATAATCGCTTCGCTGATAAAACTGGGCTTCGTAGCATTCACACTAATATAATGCATTCAAGCACTTAGCATCAATAGATAGGGAAGATCTAGCAGATCAAGCACTCAACACATTCATATAGATTAGATCTAACATTCTTATACATCATTAGCACTAAGCATAAGTGTATCTATCTAATTATAGCTAACCACTTAGAAAAAGAAGATATAAACGCATCCAGACAAGCACAAAGCAAGACAACACAGTGTTTACGTGGTTCACCCCCACCCTAGGGCTACGTCCACCAACTCTTCTTCTTTATTATCTTCAGTCAATTGGTTACAAGCACAGAGCCATCAAAACCCTACTCCGCATAGGACAGAAGATCTGCGCAGCTCACTAGATCCTTCTTCCTTGCGTTACAGCACAAATCCTTCCACCATCTGTTACAACCACTTGTACTTAGATCTGCAAGTCTCTCACAGTCATGCACAAAGTACTTACAAAACCCTACTTTCACTTAGCATACATCACATAGATGCCTATCTCTACCTATAGATGCATATACATCTATTTATACATTACAAAATAGGCTTAATCATGGGTAAACCCATGGGTCGACATCCCAATCCCGTTACATAATCCCAAAAACCCAAAAAGGACCCAAAAGTGGGTCCAGATCCCTTGATCTCCGCTTTGTCTTGTGCTCCTCCTTCGATAGGCTGTCGAAGTCCCAAAATAGGTCACTATGACTGAGAATCTCCCAAAACTTGTTCAAGGGCCAACGCACAATATCCCCCAATATTGGCCAAACATCTCCAAAGCTGCTGCAAAAATCATTGAAAATCACTATAATAAAGTATTAAACCCACTATTTGCATAAATTCAGGGCGCAGCCCCTTACTCGTTGGCCCCTGTTCGTATGGAGGGTCCCCATGTGGCCTTGGCTATTTGTTATGCATTGGCCCCCTTCCTCAAACCTGGCTCTGGCCTTATGGTCATGGTGCATGTGGCCTAGGCTATGAATCTACGCACTCTAAACTCAAATAGGCCCCCGACGGTTAAGCCGCTGGTCGACGGGCTAACTTGATCAACCAGGGCTAACCCTTAAACTGTCTATGCTATAAGCTCTGGACCCCGAGTCATATGATAACAGGTAGCGAGAATAGAGGGTTATGGGCTAGTTGTTGCGAGCAGAGTGGACTGCCAAGGTAAGGTCGCATGCACATATATGAATCGCTAAGACCCATCCCTTTATCCACCCGGAAATGAATTATATGTAACCTTAAATATAATCTGCAAAGTATACAATTAAGAACCAAACTAATGTCAAGCTGGCTAGCCTGGCCTTGCCAAGTCATTCGTCCATGCCCAAGGTCACGGGTTCAAACCTCATAGACCCTAAACATTTTTCAAACCAATGAGCCAATGGAGGGGTACCACGTGGCACCACATTAATCGTCCACCTGTATGCCAAGTGTCAAATATAGATTTTCCCATTTTCCACATCATCTGCCCTATCAGCATGTTGACCGTACCCTGCCACGTGTTGTATGGTTGTGCCACATGTCACCCTTATAGTGGTGACACGTGTCACTCCTGATTGGTCCACCTGTCTGACACATTATCAGTTTGTACACCCAGTCACCCTGCCACGTGTCAGTTTGTACACCCAATCAACACATTGAACATGCCACTATACGTTGCCACGTAAGTTGTATGGTCATATGGCATGTACAGTCAGTTGCCATGTGGCATTGTACGGACTATACAGTCATCATTTTTTGTGCATGTTTGGCCAAATGAAACGACCGCGATATCTTGAGTATACGATGTCTGTTTGATCCCGTTCAAGTTGCATTGGGTGCATATCGATGAGGCCTATGCACACATCCATTTTGAATCCATTCTGAGAACTTTTATTTTTAGGCCTTTCTGAGCCCCATCAAGCTCCTGGATCCAATTTTGGATCACATTGTTGAGCACTCAACACACCCTAAAAGGTTTGTGACCATTTCCTTTTTGGGTACCACCCGATATTTTGCATTTGATTGTTTTCGCCTCGGTATGACACTGATACTCTCACTTATCTTATATGTTTCATGTTTGAATTGATTAACATTCACTTGAACATACAACAAAGAATCATCTTAACTCTAAAAGAGACTTAACAACTACTCAAGGAATCGGCGACCCATAATTTTCCCCGACTCGCTTTTTGAAGTTCGGCTTCGAAAAAAAGTGTAATAGTGAATGTTGCGCAAATATAAGAGTGACACTGTCGACCGTCGAACTCTCGAAAAACGTTCAGCATCGGCGATTGCAAAATGATTAATTTCTTGTTGTAATAATAACCCCGATACCGCTCGGTATCGATAGTCTTGGCGACTAGTCTTTTCTTAGTGCTTTTGACGCGAGCGATATCCCGAATATGACCCTTACCCACTAGCTGAATGCCTTTTGTTTTTATGATTAAATATTTCTAATGATCCGGGGTTGATAACGACATGGAAGCATCAATCTACATCGAAAATTTTACAAAGGAAAGTATTAAAAAACTCACAACGTAACAATGACGATCACAAGAATCTAATAATTTATGCGAAAAAAGGGCTTAGATAATAGAACACGGTTACTTTTTGTATTTAAAAGAAAGTGTGATCCATTCAAAACACTGTTGATATTTAGAATAAAATGTTTCCGCCGAGTTTGGATCACATACAAATAATCCACGCCGACGCCGCAACCAACCAGCCCGGTGGCAGTGGGACCACAAATATCCTTACAACAAAAGAGCAAAAGGAAAAAATTGTCAAGAGTCACTTAGGAAAATACAAGGTACGAAACCGCCCAGTATGCGTCCCCTACACACGAACCTTTCCCCAAGTTACTACTCATGCCTTGCACTATGTTATTTTCTCCCGCCATCCGTTGTGCCTCATGCAGCTGCACAATTGTATCTTGTGCTTCCCGAAGTCATCTCTGCAACCAAACCATGCTTCCTGCGCGACCCTGCGACGGTGGTATCTCCTGGTCTTTTTCCACCAACTGACGCCGCAGCTCTCTATTTTCTTTGTAGAGTTTGGCTATTGCAAGTTGAGCCTGCTCTAACTGCTAAGCGAGACTTTCGACAGAAGCGCTCGGCACTTTTGCCCTTCCCTTTCGTCTCCCACCTCCTCTACCAGTAGTCCTAACTAGCTCCGACCAGTTGGTAAGGATCACACACCCCTCAACGGCTAGACATATGATCGGCTCAGCTGGGAGGTGGTATTCCTCCCTTTTCTCCATATTTTTTCTAGGCCTCCCTTTTCTCTGTTTTTTCGGCTTTGGAGAAGGTATGGTTCCCAGCATGGCTCTTTCAAACATACCTTTTTCCACCCCAAGCTCCGCTAGAGACGTTGATGTTGTCTTCAAGCAAATTCATGTACCTCCTGTTGGAGCTTCAAGTACATGGGAAGCCAATAAGAAAGAGTCCCAGGCATGTTGCGGCTTGGACCTCACACTTTGACTGCCTCTCAGACACTGCCCCATGTTTGAAGGAGATTCCATAGTGCAACAGCGTAGGGACTTGGGTGTCTGTAGGTGATAAAGGAATATTACGCGGGACTTCGCCAAGATAAACTCATCGGACCAGAATCCCAGGGGATTTAAGCTCGGCATATGCATTCCCCACAGAACTCCTGGAATTTATAGAGAAACAAAGGAATGACATAGAGTGTGCCAATAAAAGACTCGTGCCTCACAACATGATGTTTTGAAGACTCTACGTGCCACAACTGCTCGACGGATGCAATCCAGAACATGTAAACGTCGTTGAAATAGAGTTGCAGGGAACGTGTGGTACGATCCTTCTGATATTTTTGAACTTTCGAACCTCCATTATTGATGAATGATGTTTGACACACTTGGTGATACAGATTCTGGAGGAATTTAACGACTTTCCCTTTACGGTATCTGACCTTTTGGGAGCATTCACGCGCACACCTGTCTTCGACGCCTCCTTTCAGCCCCAAAGGTCAAGTGATTACTATGACAGTTTATATGCTCATGTATGTCATACTTGATTTTCCACCCTATGGCACGCTGACATAATTCATTTTAAACCAAAGAGGAGTGGTGGCTTCAGCTAGGTCATCACAGGTCATTCAAAGGAGCATCTGGGATCACATAAGTATTAAAATGACTGGGACTAGCGAGCTACACAGCTACGCGTTAATCTTTTCGAATTGTTTATGTCTTATCATAGGTTTCTTAATCTCTAAACTACATCTACCTTGATTGTAGGAAAAATCCTCCCAACTACTGAACAGAGCTCGTCTTATTACCTCGTCGAAGAACTTGAAAGAAACACCAAAACTGAATCATCGAAGCAATGAAGGATTCTGGGCTCCCCGAGTTCAGCACCCCTGATGAATTTATCACCCTGAGAGACGTGTTCCAAATGCATGTCAAACAAGACTCGCTATGGGTCGAAGAATGCGCAAAGATAACCGATGCAAGGCTAGGGCAAGTGCAACAATTTGCGGAACTCCCGATCAGAGCTCGAACCATGCTGCAACAGTTGAATGCCAGTTTGGTAAAGTATCAAGCACATGTAGCATATATCAGAGGAATATATGCAGCCCCAATGGAACAACACAGATTCCCATGGGCCCAAACTTGTGAAGATCTGTACATCAGTTGGTCGGAATATGAAAGAAGTCATCCTTTTCAAGAAATATCTCGGGTGGAATATTAAACAAATATCCCACACTTACTGAATACCCCCGAAGCGGGTAACTCACCCTAGCCCAAGGAAGAACCTTTTCACTCTGAAATACCTTACGCCCTTCCTCATGAGGAAGTGAATCAATTCTGGATAATCACTAGAGCCTACGCCCGGCAAATCGATGCGTTTTCCTTAACTCCCATCCTCCCTTGAATAAAACAACAAAGCATACCAGTGGTTAGCACTCCCGACAAAGTTTTCATACACTCCGTAGAAGACTTAATAGATTTCGCGATCACCAAAATCCAAGAACCTCTTGATATGATACCTGAAACTCCAGCCAGCAACATCTTTGAGCCAAACGATTGTTTGGAAGAAGAGGACCTCAACTCAGATTCTAAAGATATGGAAGGTAATAATGATCATGAGGAGGAAAGGGAAATCCCGCTTCAATACAACCAACCTTGGTTGGCCAGAGACGCTGTGGCCATCCCGGGATGAGTACATAATCTTCCCCGGCACTCGGAAAAGCTACTCCCAAAGTACGATCCCAAAACTTTAGGTTTACCTGAAGATCATATCAAGAAGTTCATACTCGCGATCAAGATTATGAATGTTCAACATGAAGATGTAGTTTGTAGGCTCTTTCCCTACACATTTGAAAACTCGGCTTCCACGTGGTATTTTAATTTGCCAATAGGATCCATAACCAACTGGACCAAATTCCAGAAGGACTTTTTAGACAAATTTGTGGAGGAAACTACCACGGGAGCTCTAATGGCTGATTTGTTCGCAGCCACCATGAGCCTAAAAGAAAGGGTCAAAGATTCACGGCCATCTTAAACAAATTCCATCCTGCGGCGAAACCAACTCAAGAGTTGCAATCGAGGTTTATGCCAGCGCGCTTCCAGCTTCCATTTCTATGTTCGTAAAAAGGGTCGCTAAGCAAACCCTGGCGGAGAATTTTGAAGAGGCCAAGACAATAGAATTTCAAATGAAAGGATGTAAAGAAGGTTAGGCCTCTTTGATGAAAAGAGAAACCCAGTCCCCTCCTAGGAAAGGACTCCTTTTAACCAGACTATTGGGGAAACTGGCTGAACAAACTCCCGACAAGGGTATAGAATACCTACAAGGCATGGTTAAAAAATTATCCAATGAGATCATAGACATGAAGAGAAGCGCAAGGGAGGGAAACCAAAACCAAAAGCCCTATAAGCCTTTCTTTAAAAGAAACCAACCTTTTAAAGCAATTGAACCTCCCTCAGCCAAATTAAACATTGACCTAGGGAATGTTGTGTCTGATTCTTTTTGTACTTATCACCAGGAGAACCACTCTGAAAGAGAATGCCCTCAATGGGTCCACGCCATGAATTTAATGGCCAATCATTTTCTGGACGAAGTCTCCCTGACCGAACAGTCAAGCAGTTCACCCATGAATATTGTCGATTAGGAAGAGGCTGACCCACTGTGAGATATAGCCATGCTGATATGGGATCCCGACATGATCGTGCCTTCAGATGATCTGTTTCAGCCTCGAGAACAACCCACAGAATTTTCAGTAATAAAGACATGTATTAAGGGTCCACCCAGCTCGAAAGATACCAACACCAGCTGGGCCTCGCAAAGTAAGTTAACTCCCGGTCGCTCGAAAATAACTTTCACACATGGAAAAAAGCTATAAGAATCCATACCCAGGAATCCCCCAAACTAGATTACAACATAGTCGAAGATTTGAAGAAGCTAAAGGATAATATATCAGTTATGGATATATGTAGGATTCCTCAGCAAAAAGACTTTCTGCTGCAAGCTTTGAGCTCTATAGAAGACCCGACGGCTGGCAATGGTCAGCAGAAGAATCTGTCCCCAATCGATTTGGTAAGCAAGCCAACCATAAATACCTACTCGGAAGGTAGGAAGGATAGGCCTTTTGTACCGCCTTTTATTTTAACATTTGAAGTCTTCAATAGGAACCTTCACAATTGTTTGGTAGATTCTGGGGCTTCTTCTAATGTCATGCCCTTGGCCGTTTGTAATAAATTAGGTGATGTCCCTCTCAAAAGTGATAATCATGTCATACAACTGGATAGAACCCAGGTCAAGGTCATGGGAGAACTCAAAGATGTGATGAACAGGATAGCGACACATCCTAATTTCATGCAAGTAATTAACATCATTGTGGTAGATATCCCAGAGGCATATGGATTGTTGTTGAGTCGGGATTGGTCCGAGAAGCTAAATGGATATTTTAGTACAAATTGGGCACACCTTTGGTTGCCACTAAAAGGATACAAGAATATGATCAGAATCAATAGGGAGAGATATTTGAAGCATACGGTTGCTAATCTAGAAACCTCGAACGAACCCGCGTCTACAGACTTCCCCATATTGGGCAATTACTCCTATGATTCCCACTTCGAGGACTTTGCTCCTCTCTTGTCCATTGTTCCTCTTACCCAAAACTCCGAACTAATATTTCAAGAAGAATCACCGATGCCGATAGGGGACTCCCTCTTTCGCCAAAACCTTGCAACGGAGCTTACGAGACAAGAGATTGAAGAGCAAGAGATTAATGAGAAACAAGAAAAGAGCGATTTTCGTTCGCAGATTTGGACCCTCTACTTTGATGGATCCAAGTCGCAAGAAGGGCCAGGAGCAGGATGTATTCTTATCAATCCTAAAGGCCAATGTCATTTCCTATCATGTAGGCTAGAGTTCGAATGTACCAACAATATTGTCGAATATGAAGCTCTAGTACAAGGATTAAACAAATCCATAGACTTAAATGTCAAAAGGTTGAAAGTCTTCGGAGATTCCGAAATTATCGTTAGGCAAGTCAGGAATACCATACATTGCAATTCTCCTCGTCTAAAAAACTATCCATAGGAGGTTTATAGGTTAATAGAACACTTTGAATCCTTTAATGTTACAGTGATTCCCCGAGCCAAGAATTTTCTAGTTGACTCTTTGGCCACAACCGCTTCCAAGCTGTCACCCCTAGAAGATTACGAAGCTTCCCAATTCATTGTAGAGTTTCTCTACAAACCGTCGGTACCTACTAACATTTCTAATTGGAAATTTTTTGAAGGGGATGAACAAATCATAAACTTCTTGACCAACCATGACAATTTCAAAGATCTCACGATAGATGTTGAAGAGTTCCAAGAGAAATCAACTGAAACTGATCCTTAAGCAGGAAAAAATATCAGTAAATAGAAGGCTCACATGATCCCGACGGGGATAGCTAATCTAGAGAACCTGTTTGATCTAAAGGAATGATTTAAAGGACCTAAAAATGCAAAGATTGGTAGCTCTTGTCCCCTCCATGAAACTATAAATCTTGGGACTCCAGAGAACCCGAAGAATGTTAATCTTGGCAAAACTATATCTAAGGAAGAGAGGAAATCCTACTTCAAATTATTTAGACAATACCAAGATGTTTTCACATGCTCCTATAAGGATTTGAAAACATATGATACCCGCATTATTCAACACACCATCCTGTTGAAACCTGAAATAAAACCTTTCCAGCAAAAGCTCTGAAAGTATCACCGATCCCTAGAGCCTCTCATGTATTAGGAATTGAGGAATATTCTAGATGCGAAGATAATTTTATAGGTTAGGCATTCCGCCTGGGTGGAAAATCTTGTTCCAGTGAGGAAAAAGTCAGGAGAAATCCGACTATGCATAGATTTTCGGAACCTCAACGGAGCTTCAGAAAAGGACAATTGTCTGGTCCTGTTGATGGAACAACTCCTACAGACCGTGTCGAGCTCAGAGATTTTCTCTCTATTAGACGGTTTCTCAAGCTACAACCAAGTATTGGTTTCAGAGGAAGATCATTTAAAAACCACCTTCCGAACCAAATGGGGAACCTTCGCTTATAAACACATGCCTTTCGGGTTAATCAACGCAGGAGCAACCTTCCAAAGGGCCATGGACGTGGATTTTTGGGGACTTATTAATAAGTGTGTGGTAGTGTATTTAGATGACGTAACAGTGTATTCGAAGAATAGATAAGAGCACATCCAACACTTAACTTAGATTTTTAAGAGATGCAGGAAATATGGTCTATCACTGAACCCTAAGAAAACTATCTTCGGTATCGAGGAAGGTAAGTTGTTAGTCATATTATATCTCAAGCAAGGATTCACATAGACCCGGAAAGGATTAAGGCCATAGCTCAACTCCCGCTACCCCATAACAAGAAATCTATGCAGTCCTTTTTCAGGCAAATCAATTTTGTAAGGAAATTCACTCCCGATTTTGCTGAAATCATCAAACACTTACAAAAGATGATTTGCAAGGATGTTGAATTTAAGTGGGATGATGAATGAAAAAATGCTTTCAACAATATCAAAGATGTCATATCCTGGGCCCCGGTGTTGCGAAGTCTCGATTTCAATAGAGACTTTTTCCTTTATACTTTCACCTCCAACCAATCGCTACCTGTGGTTTTGACCCAGAAGAATGAGGACAACAACGAAGCCCCAGTGTCATTTATGAGTACCAATCTTCAAGGATTTAAGCTCAATTACCCTGCCATAAACAAGCAGGCCTACGCGGTCTATGAGGCAGTAAATCATTTCAGGTCTTACATCCTCAAGAATCACACTAAGTTGATTGTGCCACACCTTGCGGTCCGATCCTTGTTTACCCAACAAGAGATGGGAGAAAGAAGAGGGAACTAGATGGCAGTAGTCTAGGAATTTGATCTAGATATAAAACATGCCAAACTAGTAAAGGGACAAGGTTTGTGCAAGCTCGCAGTTGAAGCCCAGGATCGAGCAATTGAAGATTCCGGGTGGGAAAACGAAATAGTACTATGGTGTGGTGAGGTAGCATACATCTCCCTAGGACAAGGCTCCTGGTATGAGGATTTAACTTATCTTCTACACCATGGGACTTGCCTTGAGAACCTCAACCCTAGGGAAAGGAGAGCCCTGAGGTTAAAATCTGCACAATATCACCTTATAAATTCAGTGCTCTTCCGGATCAACTATGATGGGGTACTATTGAGATGTATCAAACGAGAAGATGCTGACAAAGTGCTAAAGGAACTCCATGAGGGCCCCGCCAGAGGAAATTTTGCAAGAAAAACAACCACTCATAAGATTTTGAGAGACGGCTATTACTGGCCCACATTGTTTAAAGACGCTCATACTTACACTAGGAGCTGTAAGACTTGTCAAATAAGTGTTGGAAAGGAGAAAAGGGTTGCAGTCCCACTTTAGCCTATGATTGTCTTTAGGCCTTTTGAGCAGTGGGGGTCGGATATCATAGGATAAATTATGCCTAGCTCTGCAAAACTCCACAAGTACATTCTTACTACCACTGACTATTTCACAAAATGGGTTGAGGCCATTCCTTTGACTCATGTGAACGAGAAGGTAGTGATCCCATTTATAGAACAGCAGTTGATCACAAGGTTTGGTGTCCCCTCTGTTCTAGTCTTTGATAATGCAGCTTACTTCTCTTCTACCCTATTAACAGAGTTTGCGCTGGATAAAGGAATCATAATCAAGTACTCTGTGAATTACTACCCTCAGGGAAACGGTGTGGAAGAACCAACTAATAAGAACCTGGTAAGAATACTAAAGAAGATGGTTATAGATAAACAATGAAATTGACATAACCAACTTCATAATGCCTTATGGGCCATAGGGTCACAGCCAAAGAAGTTGTAGGGAATTCCCCATACTTTCTAGTCTACGGACAAGAAGCCATCCTCCTAAACGGGCTCTACCTGCCATCTCTCCAATTGGCCCAAGATTCCAACGAGGAACCATCGTTGGCCATGCAACAAAGAATCAACACTCTTCTCATGCTAGAAGAAGAGAGGGAAAAAGGCTAAGTCAAAATTCTTAGTGCACCAACAGATAGTGAAAAGATGGTTCGATAAGCATAAAGCTAAAGAGAAGAATTTTGAAGTAGGAAACTTGGTCCTGAAATGGGATAGAGCAAATGAACCGAAGGGGAAACATTCTAAATTTCAGAACCTATGGCTTGGACCTTTCCAAGTGGCTGAGAAGATCAGGGCAGGCACTTACCGGTTTCAGAATTTGAGAGGGGAACATGATGCCCTCCCAGTAAACGACCAAGCCCTAAAACAATAGTTTCAATAAAAATAAAATCAAAAAAAAAAAAAATATATATATATATATATATATATACACATATACATATATAAAAAATATACACACACACACACACACACACACACATATATATATATAATGATAAAATCAACTAATATGGATAAAAGAAGTACCGGAGATATCTACTTCATGGTTTGGTAGTACCTCAAGGGAAATGAAGTAGAAAGCAAAGATTCTGCATTCGCCCAGTGAATCACCATTTGTTGAGCACTCAACACACCCTAAAAGGTCTGTGACCATTTCCTTTTTGGGTACCACCTGATCTTTTGCATTCAATTGTTTTCGCCTCGGTATGACACTGATACTCTCTCTTATCTTATATGTTTCATGTTTGAATTGATTAACGTTCACTTGAACATACAACAAAGAATCATATTAACTCTAAAATATACTTAACAACTACTCAAGGAATCGGCGACCCATAATTTTCCCCGACTCACTTAAGAAGTTCAGCTTCGGCAAAAAGTGTAATAGTGAACGTCGTGCAAATAGAAGAGTGACATTGTCGATCGTCGAACTCCCGAAACAAGTTCGGCATCAGCGATTGCAAAATGATTAATTTCTTGTTGTAATAATAACCCCGATACCGTCCAGTATCGGCAGTCTTGGCGACTAGTCTTTTCTTAGTGCTTTCGATGTGAGCGAGATCCCGAATATGACCCTTACCCACTAGTCGAATGCCTTTTTTTTTATGATTAAATATTTCTAATGATCTAGGGTTGATAACGTCACAGAAGCATCAATCGACATCGAAAATTTTACAAGGGAAAGTATTAACAAACTCACAGCGTAATAATGACGATCACAAGAATCTAATAATTTATGCCAAAAAAGGGCTTAGATAATAGAACACGGTTAATTTTTGTATTTAAAAGAAAGTGTGATACATTCAAAACATTGTCGATATTTAGCATTAAAGGTTCCCGCTGAGTTTGGATCACATACAAATAATCCACGCTGACGCTGTGACCAATCGGCCTAGTGGCAATGGGACCACGAATATCTTTACAACAAAAGAGCAAAAGGAAAAAAAACTCAAGAGTCTCTTAGGAAAATACAAGGTACATGATCGCCCATTATGCATCCCCTACACATGAACCTTTCCACAGGTTACTACTCATGCCTTGCACTATGTTATTTTCTCCCGCCATATGTTACGCCTCGTGTAGCTGCACAATTGTATCTTGTGCTTCCCGAAGTCATCTCTGCAGCCAAACCATGCTTCTTGCACAACCCTGCAATGGCGGTATCTCCTGGTATTTTTCCGCCAACTGACGTTGCAGCTCTCTATTTTCTTGCTAGAGTTCGGCTATTGCGAGTTGAGCCTGCTCTAACTGTTGAGCGGGACTTTCAACAAAAGTGCCCGTGCTTTTTCCCTTCCCTTTCATCTCTTGCCTCCTCTACCGATAGTCCCAACTGGCTCCGACCAGTTGGTATGCATCACAAACCCCTCAACGGCTGGACATATGCTCGACTCAGCTGGGAGGTGATCTTCCTCCCTTTTCTCCGTATTTTTTCTAGGCCTCCCTCTTCTCCATGGTTTTGGCTCCGGAGAAGGCACGGTTCCCATCATGGCTCTTTCAGACATATCTTTTTCCACCCCAAGCTCCATTGGAGACGTTGATGTCATCTCCAAGCAAATGTTTGTACCTCCTGTTGGAGCTTCAAGTACACGGGAAGCCAATAAGAAAGATTCCTAGTCATGCCGGGGCTCGGATCTGGCACTTTGGCTACCTCTCAGACCCTACCCCGTGTTTGAAGGAGATCCCATAGTGCAACAGCATAGGGACTCGGGCATCTACAGGTGATAAAGGACTATTAGCGGGACTTCTCTAAGATAAACTCGTCAAACCAGAATCCCAGGGGATTTAAGCTCAACATATGCATTCCCCACAAAACTCCTGGAATTTATAGAGAAATGAAGGAACGAAATAGAGCATGCCAATAAAACACTCGCGCCTCACGACATGATGTTTTGAAGACTCGACGTGACACAACTGCTCGACGGATGCAATCTAGAAAATGAAAACGCCATTGAATCAAAGTTGCAGGAAACGTGCGGTACGATCCTTCTGATCTTTTTGAACTTTCGAACCTCCGTTATTGACAAATAATGTTTGACATGCTTGGTGATATGGATTCTGGAGGCATTTAACAACTCTCCGTTTATGGTATCCAACATTTTGGGAGCATACATGTGCACACTCATCTCCGACGCATCCTTTCGACCCCAAAGGTCAAGTGATTACTATGACAATTTATACGCTCATGTCTGTCGTACTTGATTTTCCACCCTATGGCACGTTGACATAATTCATTTTAAACCAAAGAGGAGCGGCGGCTTCGGCTAGGTCATCATAGTTCATTCAAAGGAGCATCTAGGATCATGTAAGTATTAAAACTCATTCAAAGGAGCATCTAGGATCATGTAAGTATTAAAACGACTTGGACTAGCAAGCTACGCAGGTACACGTTAATATTTTCGGATTGTTTATGTCTTATCATAGGTTGCTTAATCACTAAACTACCTCTACTTTGATTGCAAGAAAAATCCTCCCGACTATCGAATAGAGCTCATCCTATTACCTCGCCAAAGAACTTGAAAGAAACACCGAAACTAAATCATCGAAGAAATGAAGGATTCTAGGCTACCAGAGTTTGGCACCCCCAATGAATTTATCAACCTGAGCAACGTGTTCCAGACGCATGTCGAACAAGACTCGCTATGGGCTGAAGAATGCGCAAAGATAACCGATGCAAGGCCAGGGAAAGTGCAACAATTCACGGAACACCCGATTAGAGCTCGAACCATGCTACAACAGCTGAATGCCAGTTTGGTAAAGTACCAATCACATGCAGTAGATATCAGAGGAATATATGCATCCCCAATGGAACAGCACATATTCCCATGGGCCCAAACCTGTGAAGATCTGTTCATCAGTTGGTCTGAATACGAAAGAAGTCATTCTTTTCAAGAAATATCTCGGGTGGATTGTTAAAGAAACTATTGGATGATCACGCCACGTGGTGATTTTTGTTTGGTTCAAACTGTACTTAGCCGCTAATTTCGGTTGAATTTTATACTATAAATAAGGGCATCGACCAATTAGTCAAGGGTCGATGGTTGTTGTAAGAACTCTTTGATTTTTTTGCTGTGGAGAATTATTTTGAGACTGCTATGAATTTAGAAATCCTTCTGGACCAGAGACAAATTATTTCCATCAAATGCAATGTGATTGGACTTGGAGAAGAACTACTTCCTATCATGTTTCATGAATGATGCAGTAATGAGTAAGAGCAATTAATTTTGTTGTCAAGTTATCTGGTGCAATGTCTTGATGTTCTTTGCTTTCATGATGGAGATAAATTGTTGTGTTATTATGTGATTCATGGTTATGGTAGATGAATTATTTTGCTTGCCATCATCTTATTACATATGTGCTTTCTTTCTGATAATTAGTTTCTCATACAGTAATTGGATGTTCATTTGGTTAATGTATTAGTACTAGACCCTTTGGCATAAAATCACTGTCTGCATGTTTGGGCAGTGGGTTATCCCAATCTCAGCCTCTTCCTAGTAGTTAAATATCAACCCTGTTCCTAGTCAAGTTGGTTTATACTGGCTTGCATCTCTCATACCAGCCCCACTCAAGAGAAAATACAGAGAAGAACAGTCCTAACTGAAGGAAGATCTTCCACAAGAAAACACAATGCCCATCGATAAATTGGTCAAATCGCAAGATCTGGAGAACCATTCCATCTCAAACTATGCAGAGTCTAATTAGGCCTTGGTGGCGTGTTTGGTTCCTACTGTTGAGTCAAGGGAATTAAGCTCCATCAACACACACCTCCCCAATAAAGACCTTTTGGTCCCCAAAAGGTTACTAATCAGTCATCAAGTTCGAGATAGGCCACCCGACTTGTTCCCTGTCTTTAAACTCTGTCCTATGCACCTGTCTCATCAAGATCAACTGTAAAACAATCATGATAACTGGCAGCATATTGTTAGTGATTTTTACCATGTCACATCTTACTGAAGCCACTATCATCCATGTAGAAAACATTACTAATGATAGCATCAAAAATATGACTGCAAATGAGCTTATATGTTTGTAATATTTGCACGACATCAGCTTATCTTGAAGCAAAGTGTGATTGATTTTCCATTCTACAATCATCTCATGTTCTTGCTTAAGATTGATTACTTGATTTGAAACAATTATAGGTGTGTTTCTTGCTTGAGTCGCCTTTCTTAATTGTTCCATTGTTTGAAGAGATTTATTTTCCTTTAAATGATGAGCATGAACCACATATTCTTGACCTGCTTTGATTAAATGATATTGTTTATTTTCCTTGTAGAATATTTATTTACGATCATACAAGTAAGGACTGCCTAAGACCATCCCACATTCACTTAGTGGGACCACATCACATGTTACCTCGTCCACAAACTTTGATGAAATTGCAAATTTTAAAGTGCACTGCTTTGTTATGTGCATTTGATGATTGCTGCTTATCCATTTAAGTGTGTAGGTCTTATGATGCATCTGAGTGTTTAATCCCAATTGCTTAACCAATTCCTCTGAAATTAAGTTAGATTGAGATCCACTATCCATCAATGTGTCAACCTTAGTGTGCCTCATGTGAAACAATTTACTTTTACAATCAAATCCTTCACCAATTTTACTTGTCATACCAACCAATGAGACTTTAGATTAATCACCTGAGTCTGATCCCAAGTATGTTGGTCATGTTGTTGCTGCAATTGTTTGCCTCCCTTTCTTCTCTTTGAACCACTTTGGTCTCTTCTCAGGATGCAATTGCCAACAACGGTCCTCATCATGCCCCTCTCTCTTGCAATGCTTGCAAGAGGGCTTCTCTTCCTTTCTTGCCACTGAATTTGTCTTTTTTCCATTCCACCTCTTTTTGTCCTCTTTCCTTGAAGACAATTCCCCTGATACACCAACCCTTGCTTTTCTTGCTTCAATGTATGTCACTTGAACAGAAACCTCATCAATATTAGTAGGTCCAAACATGAATACAGTATTTCGAATATGTGCAGGTAAACCTCCTATATGTTTCATAATATTTTATTGGGTATGTAAAGGAATATCTAACATCAATGTCATTTTACGAAAGCCATCTGTGTATTCTTGCACTGTTTGTCCTTTTCTTAGTTTAAGAGCTTTCCATTCAATTAAATCTTTCTCTTTATAACCCAAAGGATAGAATTGCTTACTAAGTTCAAAAATAAAACTTTGCCATGATGGAAACACATTACCCACTTGTTGCGTGCCATTTTTCAACTTGCTTTGCCACCAGATGAGTGTTTTCCTTGCAAGTCTAAGTGATGCCAACTTGATCTAAGTTGCCTCATCCTTGATTTGTTGCACACTGCAATAAACCTCCATTTGTTTGACCCAATTATCAAGCCTCTCTGCATTGACTTCACCATCATACATAGGTAATTCAAATTTCACATCAAGTTTTAATAAAGGCATTTCATTCTTGTGTTTATGGACATGTTTCTTTGCAGTGGATTTAGAACTTGAACTTGAAGAAGAAGGAGGTGAAGATGGAGGTGAAGGGGGGATTTGAGGAGGATCCTCTCCTTCTTCACTTTTTTCCTTTGAAGATTCACCAAGAACTGGTCTCTTTCATTCCAAGTAATCCTCATACAAAACCTTCATCATCTCTGACATGGCGAAGAAATATTTTTGAAACTCTTTCTCATCCTGAGAAAGTCCCTCTTCCAATGCCATCTTATCGCTTTGAGAAGTTCTCTTTCTCAATCCAATCAATGGATTCTATTCAAAAATCTCGCCTTCACCACGATGTATCTTTTCCCTGGTTAACATGCAAACTCAAATCCAAACGTCAACTAGATTTGATACCACTTGATCCGAAAAGACCTTTTATACGACAATGGTTGAGTTATTTAGCATGTGTTAATTAACCATTTAGGAAGATGAAAGAAAAAGGAATAATTATAGAAGATACATAATAGCCATATAAACATATACAGATCTGAAATAAATCATGAGGATCAGCAAACCATAAACACCAATGTGATAACGTAGTTTAGCAATCTCGCCTACGTCTCTGGGCCTTTGTCTTAGTGGGTGAGGCTTTCTTATTTCTATTAAAATATTTAAAAGTACATCACAGCAGTTCCAATAAGGTTACAAACTGATCTGGTCTTGTTCTACCATATCTCTAGAACCCAACAAAACTAACAGCAATGAAAACAGATGACCGGAGCTCCCAAAAATGGCCCACAAAGGTGCTCTCCTCAATGGCTTCCCTGCATAAAAATGGCTTTGGCTTGGAAAATCTTCACCATAAATCTATTCTGAACCTACTCCATGGCTTCAAGAAGCTCTAGTTTATATAGATCTGAAGTTGGTAACCATCTCCCAACTTCCCCCCAAGACCTGGCCTCAAAAAGGGCCCAATATCCCCCAATATTGGCCAAAAATCTACAAAATTGTTGCAAAAATCATTGAAAATCACTATAATAAAGTATTAAACCCAATATTTTCATAAATTCAGGGTGCAACCCCTTACTCGTTGGCCCCTTTTCATATGGAGGGTCCCCATGTGGCCCTGGCTATTCGTTATGCATTGGCCCCCTTCCTGGAACCCGGCTCTGGTCTTATGGTCATGGCGCATGTGGCCTGGGATATGAATTCGAGCGCTCTAAACTCAAATAGGCCCCCGATGGTTAAGCCCCTGGTCAGTGGGCTAGCTCGGCCGACCAGGGATAACCCTTAAACTGTCTGTTCTATAAGCTCTAGACCCTGAGTCATATGGTAATGGGTAGCGAGAACTGAGGGCTATGGGCTAGATGTTGCGAGCGGAGTGGACTGCCAAGGTAAGGTTGCATGCACATATATGAACCGTGGGATGAGGCTAAGCCCCAGCCCTTTACTAAGCCCCAGCCCTTTATCCGCCCAGAAATGCATTATATGTAAACTTAAATATAATCCACAAAGTATACGGTTAAGAACCAAACTGATGGTGGGCTGGTTATCCCAGCCTTGCCAAGTCGTTCGTCCACACCTGAGGTCGTGGGTTCAAACCTCATAGAGCCAAAACATTTTTTAAACCAACGAGCCAATCGAGGGGAGCCACGTGGTAGCCTAGGACTGGGCCATGTGGCACCATGTTACTCATCCACGTGTATGCCAAGTGTCAAATCTAGATTTGCCCAGTTGCCACATCATCTTCCCTGTCATTATGTTGACCGTATCATGCCACATGTCGTACAGTCGTGCCATGTGTTACCCTTACAATGGTGACACATGTTACTCCCTGATTGGTCCACCTGTCCAACACGTCATCAGTTTGTATGCCCAGTCACCCTGCCACATGTCAGTCTGTATGCCCAGTCACCATGCCACATGTCACTGCACGGACTATACAGTCATCATTTTTTTTGCCTGTTTGGCCAAATGAACAGACATCGATATCTTGAGCATACAACGTTTGTTTGAGCCCTTTCAAGTTGCATTGGGTTTGTATCGACAAGGCCTACGCACACGTCTGTTTTGAAGCCATTATGAGAACTTTGATTTTTAGGCCTTTCTAAGCCCCATCAAGCTCCTGGATCCAATTTTAGATCAAAGTTACACCATGAGAATAATATTAAATGGCATACATTTTATCATTTCGTTAATTATAAAATGATTTAAATATAATATAATTTAAAGGTTACATAAAGTATCAATTTTATTAATTTTAAAATGATTTAAACATAATTTAATTTAAAAGGTTACATGAAATCATTAGATGTAGTCTAAACTTTCTATGTTTTTATCTTTTTTCGGGCACATTTTCTGACAATTTTTGCCCAAAATTCGATTAGAAATTTAGAAAATTGCATATTTCAGTGGTTGAGATTACATATTTTGGGTGCCCTAGGGTTTTTTAGGGCACTGAAACGATTTATGCATTCAAAAATGAGATTTAAGCAATGTAAAGTTTTATTTCGGTGATAGTTGTCGGAAAGTCAAAAGCGTAGGACGTTTAGACTACGTCAAAGTCATTACTTTTCCAATTTTCTTAATTTTAAAATGATTTAAAGATAATTTAATTTTAAAGGTTACATGAAGTCATTACTTTTCCAAAAAAAATCATAAAATTGATGTTAATGTATGTAAACACAATTGTAATACTCAATTTTTGTTTAAGAAGTAAATGTGACAAATTTTACGACAATTCTCTAAAATTCTAGGGGTAGTAGGTCCACAAAAGGAAAACAAGAAATTGTCTTCACTTAGGGACTGGGTAATACCACCAATAATAACACAAATGAATTGCCATTGATATAAGGGTTGATGATTCTGAAACAGAGAGGGGTTAATCACCTTCGAGTGGTTAGGGATTCCACAGTAATAATTGCTTGTATGCATTATCAAATGATCCCTCAAGGCATTTAGTTGAGCAGGCTAGTAATCAGAGCTCAAAGAGTGGAAAAAAAATTGAATCCATAAATTATTCCTAGGTTCTTAGACTACATAACTACTTCACAGATAAGAAAGCAAATGAAGCAACCAATCTAAATTTGGGAATGGTTGAGATAAATGGGGGGGTATAATTCAGTGCCACCTTCCATGATGTATTCACTAATCACAATTACAAGGATGAAACACAATGAATCAAGGGACAAATGGCATATTACAAAGGAAGCAAGAATTTGGGAATTTAAGAGTCTACTCCCCCTCATACATTCACACACTCTATTGCAATAGTCATCATTAATCAACTTTGAAAGGATGGGACATGCATATTCATGTGGTATTATACTTGCAATAGTTTGGAATTTTATCTATGTTTCAAATTTCATTTTCCTCATCACATTTTAGTATCTGAGATTGGGAGAGTTAAGGAAGGGTAGCTCTTATCCACATATTCTGGCTCGGAATAAGATTTATATGTCAAATCTGGAAGGCAATTGGAAGGTCTAGTTTGGGTTTGAAATAATGGAAAACTCTCATGGACATGTTGAACATGTGCAAAATGTGATAGCTCTAACTTGCACAAAGGAATTAAGATATGTGAGAGGCATGTTGGTGAAGTCTATTATTATTTCTCACTCTATGTTTGTAAGTAGAAGGGATGGTACCGGGAGGAATGGCAACTATAAAACATACTTATATGCATTGAACATCAATCTGGTCACAGGAAATAATATCCGTTTCCATCCTTGAATGCTTTATTTGTTGGGATCGTCATAGTTTTCTTTTTTGGAGACTTGAATTTCCTTTGATCTTTTTTGTTAAGATAGAATATCAATCATTACTTATTATCAGTCTATGACTGGGTTGTTATGATCATGAATGCAAGAATGTAAAAAAAATTATATCTGAATATAATTTTGAGCTAATTTTCATTTTGGAAAAAAAGTAGAAGGGATGGAGGAAATTTTGGGAGAGAAGATGTGCAATGGAGGTTCAAGCAATGCAAAGGAAGATCATATGCTCCAACTTATAGGTTGAATCCATAAAAAATAATTAAATGTGGTTTGAAATCATCATGGAAAATAATAGTAAGAATCAACATCATTATTATATAAACATTCAGCTTCATTCAAGAACTCATATTCAAAATTATCCTAGAAATAGCAGCCTAGCTTAAACAAGCTACAACTAGAACATCATTTCATTTTGGAGCCTTCACATAATAAATTGAATTATGTTCTAGTTCTATTGTTCATGGTAAATAATAGGAGATTGTGATCTGTAAACTATCGTTGATATTCCACAAGAACAACTCACCCCAACATATCTTATAATAATCTACAATCTCTTTTATGTAGTGTTTTACTTTAGATTGCATATTTAATATTACTATATCAACACACAAATTACAAAAATAAGATGAAAATGGAATGAAAGAAGCTAAGAAAATAACACACTATCCACACATGTTCCCTTGGGAAGACCCAATATAGGAAAAACCCAACTATAAGTTAAGGTTGTAATCTGCTCTTTTCTTCTCGGTTATGAAATTCAAATACAAATAAAGGTGCATTCACTATCGAGTTCCCATGGACATTGTGCCTAGTATTTCCACTATACTATCTTCTACTTCCTCTGTTGTGATTCAATATCCCACTCCTAGATGTTCTGCTAAACTATGGAACAATAAACAATACAATAAAAATGAAACACCTTCCTTTCCTAGTGATCTAGTGTTTAGCATAGCTTGATAGCTGGCCAAGGTTAGGGTTAGGGGTTTTCCATACCTCAACCCCAGATTGATGTTAGGGTTTTGGACCCTCTATAATCTTCTTGAAAATACACATGTGAATAGCTCCACATATGTGAATAACATGAGCTAACATGGCATCCACTCGGTATTATGGTGGTTAATGGGATAACTCAACATGTGGGACACATAAATTCTGCATATGAATTTCAATTGACCTGATCTTCACGTCGTTGGAAATCTCTTGATGTGTAGAACAACATGGAGAGGCTAGGAACTTTGTTTGCAAATTCTTGACCCCAAAAATGATTATTTAAGGCCTCAAATGGGATCAAGAAGGTTCTGGACCCAAAATTACCAATGCGGGGCTACCCCTAAAATGATCCCTATAAGCCAATAGCTCAAATTTTTCCACCTAGAAAATACCAAAATAGATGAAAAATTATATAATGATCCATTCTGAATCATGCATCCCCATTTAGGGAGGATTTTGGTCCCCAAAATATTTTACTAAAAGAGGTGAGAAAATTGTTCCTCTACCTTCTCCCTAGAGTAACACTTGACCTCGCCTAGAATTTGTCCTTACAACCCAACTTGTCAGAGTCCATGTTTCCCCCATCTCATTGTTCTAGACTTCTTCTGAAAAAAATTATTTTATGCTAACTCTGCCTAAACTTCTAGTGTTAATACTTTCTTATCAAGATATTCTACTTCCATTGTTATGCTTAAATATCCCACTCCCATATGCTTTTCTCAACTATGGAATGATAAATGATACAATAAGAATAGAAACCCTTCCTTTCCTAGTGGCCTAGTATTTGACATAGCATGATATCCATATAGGGTTAGGGTTAGGTTTTTTTCATGCCTCAACCCCCATTTAATGTTTTGTGTTTTGGACCCTCTAGAATATTCTTGAAATTCCACATGTGACTAGCTCCACACGTGTGAGTAATGTGTGCTGACGTGGAATCCACTTAGTATCATGGTGGTCAAAGAGATAGGTCAACTTGTGGGAGACATAAGTTCTACATCCAAACTCCGACTGAAGTGATCGTCGTGTCATTTTAAATCTCTCAATGTGTAGAACAACATCGAGAGCTAGGGAACTTGTTGATGAAGTTTTGACCCCAAAATGACTATTTAATGCTTCAAATGGGCTTTGGAAGGTTCTAGACCCTAAATCACCAAAGCGGGACTTGCCCCTAAAATGGGTCCTATAAACCAATAGTCCTAATTTTTCCACCCCAAAAGTACAAAAATAGGTGAAAAATTATATAAAGATCCATTTTGGATTAGATTGACATCTATTTCTACATTTCATCTTTCGGATTTGAGCAATAATGAAACAAATTAATATGTCAACGCTTTAAAAAGATAATTCTGTAGACATAGGATCATATTTAAACCTGTAGGAATGCAATATTTTATGGCTTCAACCAAGTCATTATGTTATTTTAGAGCATACAATCCTCACAATAAAGGTTATTTAAGTACCATCACTAACACACATTTTGTGCAAGGAAACAAGAGAATGAATTGAAAGCACTATCCAAAACTCCAATGAAGATGGTTATGCTTGTTATCATTATGAATTTGGGCACAAAACAAAGTCCATAATTTGATATGGGTCTACCTAGCTACCTACCCTATTCAACAACATGCTTCCATTGTCATAACTCATGCAACATTCAATAATCAAATCATCTCAAAGATAAGATTATAACCAATCTATAAATTGTATTCATGACAAGGAATTTGCAAAGGAGACATAATGGTGTTTTAATTCAAAAGTTAAAGAGGATGGATTGCTACAAAAGGCCACACCCTACTATCATGGGAAGCCTTGGGCCCAAAACTTGCCTCTACACTCTCCATATAACTCAAAATCAATCAAGCAATATAAGTCATAATAATTTACTCTTCATAACCAACTATTTAGATGTAGAGCATACGCAAAAATGAAATTGATTCAACCCAATATAAAATATACATAAGTGAAATAGATTTAACTTAGATCAAATATTTTGTTTGTGTAATGAGTGCAAATAGAACATATAAAAACATGAAATCAATTTAACTTGGAATTAATACAACGTTTGGGTAGCAATTTAAGTATGAACACAATCGATTTTACTTCAAGACAAATACTCCTCTTTTAGCAACACTGCAAGCATGAACTCAATTTGCTTGATGAGAATTATAATTCAATCAAGGAAGAACCAACACCTAGTGGATCATTACCTCACGGATTTACCTATATGAATATAATTTCAAAAACAATGCAACTACAACAAGTATAATCAAACAATTTACATATTATATATCATTTCCAATGATCAGAAGAGGTCATCCCTTGCTACGTTGTGCTTGGGATTTCCACGAAATAGTAAAATAAGTAACTTAATGGGGCAGAGGGGGCATTTTTCTAAGGTCCACATACACACACACACGTACAATGCTTCAAATTCCTCTCAAAACATAAATATGTTGTAAAAAATTCTCAAACCCCGACCTAGTTTTAAGTCTCAATAAATTTTCATGGTTTAATGCCCAACCCACATATTGTTCTCTGCTGAAAATGTAAATAGCATAAACAAAAATTTATAACAGGAAACACAAGGATTCTTTTATAGCAATATAGAACAGAAATAAATGGTCACGCCCCGAAAAATATGACTCATATATTTTTGGGCAAATAGCCCCTAGAAAACCCCACAAGGGGAAAACCAATGAGAGAGGGAGATTTTGTTATTTCAGAGCTCAGAGAATTTCTTTTTACAGCAGAATACATCAACATTAAATACAGATTTATCTCAATTTTTGTGCCAACAAACACAACCTTGAAAATTGTGCTTAATCTGCTCCTCGATTTCTATGCCCCTAAATTTGTATTGTGTATGGAAGATATTGTTGGTTGTGGAGCCTGATTATCTTCCTAATTTAGAGGTCTTTTACTTTCAACCATGTTTATACCCCATGAA
>CBVK0100154125.1:0-29442 GCA_900067695.1 Picea abies
CCTTGTGCTTTGAAGGGTTGTAGCCTTCACCTTGCAACCTTGTATTCCTTTCATCCATCAAGACTTTAATCATTTCTCTCATTTCCATGAAATCCATTCTAAGATCTTCATGTTCTGTAGGAATATGTTCATGTCTCTCTTCATGACCATACTTGGTGGATGCCTCCTTGAAGCTTGAGGTGATGATATAATATTTCTTCTTGAAGGATGAGAACTTGGCTCTACAAGTTTACCTTCTCCTCTTGTGAGTTTCAACCTTGTGAGCATCAGAAAACAAAACACTTGCAAATAATCAAGACTTCAAAAACCGAAGCTCTGGTACCAACTTGATCTAAAAATGATAAAGACTTGTATTCTTGAAAAATATTTGCAAGTTTTAATTAAAGTGTTCTTATGCAAATGGATCAATTTGCAAACACAACTTTTATATAAATTACAAATTCAAGATGCATATAATCAGCAGTAAATAACGATGAACATAAAACACATAACACAACAAATGATAAAGGAGTTCACTCCTCTCTTGGGCTACATTTCCTGGTCTAGCTTCCAATGGATCTTTTGTATTATTTGCTCAAAGTGATAAAATATGTGCTTTAAAATTCTCAAAATGCCAAATAGATGGCTCCAATGGCTTCAGAATGTCCAAAAACCCCTAGCTGGGTTTTTTCGGCACCTGGTTTGGCCAAAAATTGAAGAAGATAGGCTTCCTAGAAGTTCCCCTTCAAACTTGTTGTCTCTGGATCGCCAAAATGAACCTTTGCATCCTCAAACTAGCCTCTGTGCTCATATTTGTGTTAAAACCTAGCACCGGGTGCAACCACAAAATGGTGTGAACTGTAGGACAGTTAGGGTGCTCCTAGCCCCTAACCGCGAAAACCATGGACATATGGGTCACCATGTGACTGCGTGCACATACAAAATGGCCAAGGTTTAAACTCTATGGAAATGCACCAAGTGTCAAGCGCATGGGCCCTAATTGCATTTAAAACATACGTGTGACAATGGTTATATGGTGGATATGTATATGACTGGGGGCCGAGGCTAAGCTCCAGCATGGACCGCACCCAACTGATACATATTACAAATTTAAATAAATTTTAAAATGTTTATATAATAAGAACCAACGGTTGGCGTGCCGGTTGGGCAACCCTTTCCAAAGCTCTTCCCCTGCCCAGAGTTCCTGGGGTCGAGTCCTATCGACTACACAAATTTTAAACCATAGCCAAGGTGACACCTAGCGGCCCTTGTTTGGGCCACATGTCACCAATCCATTCGCCACCAATGCCACGTGTCAAGAAATGATTTGTTGTTCAACTGCCAACCAACACCTGCCATGTGTCGCACATCCCTACCAACTCAGCATCTTCCATGTGTCCTACGACCCTGTCACATCAGCATCCATACGGACTGTATAGACTATACAGTCAACACATTTTTTTTACCTGTTTGACGATTTGAACAGAACGTGATATCTCACTCATCCGACGTCTGTTTGAGCCCAAACAAGTTGCATTGGGTTCGTGATGACGAGGCCTATGTACTTGTTCGATTTGAAGTGATTCCAAGAACTTTGAATTTTGAGAAAAATTTGATCCCCTGGATCAACTCATCAGTGATGAATTCATCACTCGCAATTATTTTATTATTTTTAAGAAGGAATGCCCAAGATTATCTGCATCGACTAAGAAAATGATAGCAAAGGTAGGTCATTGGTATTTAGAGGAACACTCAACCTACATCAGAGTGTTTAGAGCCACCGAAGCACCACATCTCCTACCTTCTCATGTCCCAGACTAGCTTGTTGTGGGAGAAATATGTTATCAGACCATCCTATAGGGCTATAACGCCACATTGGTCAAAGATAAGAAACGAGCTTTCATACCCTATGGTTTTCATATAGGGTTTTATCTGGTGAAAGATACTGCTCAAGAAAAACTAGAAGGAATGAGCCAATTTGAATTTAGGTTTCTGACAGGATGATTCCACAAGCATGACCCTAAATGCCTGGTCCTCCATCATGCTTCACAAGTATCATCATGTTGTTCATATGCTCATGATACATTTGAGGAAAAAAATTTCACAGAGAGCACCTAGGATTGGGACGAGGTGGTGGAGAGGATGGCCAACCTAAAAATGACTAGGTTCAAGGCCATGAGCATGGATGAGCAAGTGGAAACAATAGAGCATCCAATGCAAGAGGCCCCCAGGGCCAAGGAAGAAATCAGAGCAGTAGAGACAACAAAGGCACATAGAAGGGGATTACTCTTAATACAAGGGGTGCAGAGGATCATCGATCAGTTACAAAATGACCCCGACCTGATAGAAATGATGAGGATTCTGGTCGATGAGCTAGTTGAAATCCGAGGAGAACTAAGTGTCCTAAAGTCGATACAGATTGAGGAAACCACCGGGTCAAAAAACACTGAAGCTCCATCACCATAGGATGAATCACCAAGGGAAGCTTCGGCTCGAACCAAGATAGCGAGGACATCAGGAAGGACAAATATACCAAATCCATTGTTCGATTTAATTACCATCTACAATGATGAGGATATTTTAGAGGTGTCCCTGGTCACTTCGGTGCAAATTATAGAGGAGAAAGAACCTAAGAAATCATCCACCCTGGGTCTCAATGCTCAAAGTCAAAGTCGTCCATAGAATGAGCATGAGGTAGAAAGTGTCATGGACGCTGAGCCACTCGACATATGGGGAACCCTAATGGACAACTTGAGGAATGAGCTAGGATCAAGAGAACATGGAGAAGAAATCCCACAACAGGAAATCAACATGTCAACAACCGATTACCAAGTAAGTACTAAACCTGCCCATGATTCCTTGGTTTTGGCCAGTACTTTACCAGTCGATGAGCAACAACCGGAGGTCGAGACATTGAGACATACATAAGAGGTTCAAGAACCAGGTATTGAACATATATACACCATTGGGATCCTGGGAAACACTCTTACTTGCAGAGGACAATAGATCCCCTAACCTATGGATGAGGTCACCAATATAAAAGAAATCACCTAAGACTGAAAGAGGAAATCCATCGTGAAGAGAACCACCAAGAAAATGAGGCTTACTTTGGACAGTTCCATCCTCATCACCATAGAGGAGAAATTAATCAACACAGAGAATTCCAAGACATCCGAGCTTATCGACATATTTATGGCGATCATAGATGCCACCATAGATAGATCAAGGAAATATGAAGAGGAGTTGGCCACCGCGGTGAAGGATTTGGAGAATTTGCGCCATTTGGTGAAATATTATCAGGACTCCACACATGCCACAGTATTTTTGAGAAGCGAATTCCAAGATTCCTACAACAAATTCACAAATGAACGACACCTTTTTTACTACAGGGATAGTTGACTTCCATGAAGACACTCTTATGGCACTAGCAACTTGCAAATATGTGGAAAGATGGTATGAAAAGGACCACCAAGCAGTGGAAATAGTTGATTACATCAATGCGGTTCAAAAGGGTCGAGATACCGAAGATCATGATGTCTGGGTGATGAGATACAACAACATAGATCAGATAAGGAAAGCGAGCAAATATTGGGTAAAAATGGACCAAGAACCTTAGCAAGAGATTCAAGAGAAATGGGCCAATTGCAAAAGAGGCCGGGTCAATATTAATCAGGAGATTAAAGACATCATTCTCCCAGAATTCATCTCACCTGAGGACTTTGTCGACTTGCATGACATAGTCAAACAATATGCATAACAAGACTTGGCGTGGACTACAGAGATAGAAAAGGTGGAGAACATGGCACCAGGACAAGTACAAGAGCTCATGGAACACTTGATCAAGGCTCAAACAGTGTTACAGTAGTTAAGGGTTAGAATATTCAAGTATTGGGCACGAGAAGTAGAAGTAAAGGAGATCCTTTCGGCCCCAATGGACCAACATAGATTCCCATATGCCAACACATGCGAGGAACTCTTTGTCAGATGGTCAGAGTATGAGAAGAGGCATCCGCTCCACTAAAACCATTCGATGACTCTTAGAGATATGGAAGCACCATGTGGAGATGTTTTGTTTTACTTAGCTTGCACTTTTGATAGTTATTTTTGGTTAATGATTTGTTATAAATAAGAGGATTGACCTTTTAGAAAGGGTCGATGGTTTTGGAAAAGACCCTCATTTTTGGAATTGTAAAGAATTATTTCAAAACTACCTTAATTGAGAAGTCATGTTTAGGACCAAAGAAAAATTTATGTTTTACATCGAAGGTGTGTGTGATTGGATCATGAGGAGGAATCACTTCAAACATTATCTCATGAATGGATTTTGTAATGAGTAATAGTATATGAATCTATTGATAAGTTAGTTGATTGAATATTTTTATAATTCTTGTCTCTAATGATGTAAAGAAAATCGTTGTGTTAATGTGTGACTAATGTTTAGATATAAGGAAACTATTTTACTTTCCATCATTTTATTGAATGTATGTTTTCTTTCGATAATTGTATCTTAGTCAATAATTAAAATACCAACAAGTTGATGTATTAGTACTAGGCTTGTCACATGTATGAAAATCTTTGTCTGCATGCTGGAGCAAGAGGGTTATCCCAAGATCATCCTTCTTCAGTCGTTAATATTTCCCCTTTTACCCAACTGGTTTATACCATCACACATGTTTTAGCAAACCCACCTAATAAAAGAAAATATAAAGAGAACGTTTAAACTGAAGGAGGAATTTTCATAAGAAGATATCATGTCAATCAATACATAAATCCCATTGATTATTTGGCTAGATCGGCAGACCTAGAGAACCATTCCACTATCAAATGTTGTAGAGTCTAATTGGGTCTCTGTGGTGGGTTTGGTTTCTATTTTTGAGTTAAAGGGATGTAGGACTTCTCAACAAATATTTATGCCCAATAAGAACCAATGCACAAGAGTCATTGATTGCACTCCACGATGGATTTTTGATTGTTGGTCTGCAAAGGAAGTTGATTATCACACACACAAAGTAAAATGTTAGATATGATGATTTATAAGAAAAGGACAAACCTTAGTTATTCAAGTGTGAATCATAGAGAGACACAAAACCTTTTTTATCCCACGTGCAATGCAAATTTTAGGTATCAAAACCCTTATGAAAAAACATGTTCACCGGATTGGGTCAGTGAAGTTTTGATGGAAGTTGCATGTGGTGGTTGGTGTCCCAGTGGCCTGGTGGATCGATGTTGAAGAAGTTTGTTGGAGGTTACACATAGTGTCATGTGTCTCATTTCCCCAGTGGGATTATGAGCTGGTTGATCGACGTCACGTACATTTAGTTGAAGGTGTGTGCAAGTTGTTCAAGTGGCCTGGCAGCCCAGTGCCTTGATGCGAGATTGGAGTGATTCGGTGATCCAAGTGGATATCAATGGCCAACCACCTGTTCAAACTTCCAACTTTCTCATCTAGACAATTTTCAGTCCAACACGTTTCGATGTAATGGGGACATTCCCTTTTAATTGTGGGTTCTTCATTTACGGGGTTTTCTTGAATCCCTACACAACATCTAGGTGGATATTGGTGGATGAACACCTATTCCAATTGGCTTATTTTGAATTTTTTCATGTCAATACTTCTTTTCGTACTTCCAGGGCCATTTTGGGGATCTAAATAGTGTTTTCTTGGCTTGCCATAGTCAAATTGTAAACATAGTCAAATTTTGATGGCATAATGTGTAGTTCTTGAAAATACCTTTCTAATGGGCTATTACATGTCTAAAATGGAGATCATATGAAAACATTACAACCCATGGAATTTATTGCACTAACTTACCCCAACAGGGCCCACATGACTTTTGGCACTTTATCTCCTAGGGTTAGCTTTTTGGATGTCTAGGGTTTTGACATTCATGTTTATCATAAAAAGGCCTTCAAAGCGTCATTATAATCATCTTCTTATGAATGATCATAGTCGTCACATATCTTCTCAGAGATGAAGTTTCCACCACTCTAGCGAGTCTTGAACTCTGTAATTTTACAGTCTCTATACATTTATTTCATTAATAGAAATCATGTATTGTTGTATCTCTCTATTTCTCAAAATTTTTATGATTATTTCATTGTAATATCTCTACTTTCATTTCATTCCAAAAATAATCTGGATCAGTGGTATCAGAGCATGCTTCTCTTGATTGTTTTTCATTGCATGTCCCTGATGAGGTCGGAGTATAAAAATTTGGGTCTCGATCTTGTCTCTCTTGAGTAAAATCACTCTCACATGCCCAAGGAACCCTCTATGGTGGTAGAAAATAAAAATGACAAAGTAGAATGTTCCATTAACCTGATTCTTGAGAAAGCTCTCATGCAACAAAGGGACAAAGTGATGGAGAATTTTTCCCACATCCTTCAATGCATGTCGATAGAAATAGGCACATCTTCATCAAGTGACCACATTGGAGGAAAATACCCCTTCAACGTACAAGTTAAATTTTATATTCCCATATTTGAAGTTCAGATAGATGTGTATGGCTTAGAAAAATGGTTGAATATGATAGAAGGTTATTTCTCTATTCACAATTTTCTGACAGGCAAAATAGCACCTTCGCACTCCTCAAGGATCTCTCCCATGTCAAACATTGGTGGGAAAATTACTCGAAGAAAAGTTCCACAAAGGAATCTGGAATATATGGGGCCGATCCCACTTGGGATTGTTTTTTGGATAAGATCAAGGAATAATACTACCATGTTGGAAATAATGAACACCAGTGCATGAGATGGACCAAACTGCGACAAGAGAAGAGACCAACAATTTCATAGTTCACAAATAATTTTCATACCTTGTGCACCAAGATGGGTATCAAAGAATCTGAGTGACATATGGTTCTAAAATACCATGGGGCTCTGCATAGGTACATCCAAACTAAAATGGATTTCCTAAACATCTCATCATTGGAACTTTCCTATTGATATGCTATCAAAATCGAGCACAAATTTATACACCAGAACAAATGGGAGTTCGTGTCTGCAAATATGAAACAACCAAAGCATGGTAACGACGTCCCTAACCAATAGCCTCTATAAAACTAGTCTAATACACATGACAAGAAGATTAAGGGAAAGAAAAATAACGACACTTGGAAGTGGTGTGATTTCCACAAAATCCCCTGGCACAACAACGATGAATGTCACTTGAAACAGTCATTGGTGGATGAGTTCAAAGACAAGGATTCGAAGCCTGATTTAGAATATGATCCAAAAAATATTGAAAACATACAAATCATCGAAGCATACCCCACTGCTAATGTCACGACTACAACAATTCAACAAAAGAACCAGTAGATGATAAAGAGGGGAAGCACCTCTTCCATTCACATATGTGGATGAAGGGGACCCTATTGTATTTCATTGTTGATAGTGACAACAATAAGAACCTCGTATCAAATAAGGTAGTCAAACAGTTGGGTTTGTTGACAGCACCACACCTGCAACAATACAACATCGGGTGGATTCACCAAGGATGAGATATTTGTGTCAGCCAATAGTGTCACATGTACTATGGAATTCAACCCTTCATGTATGATGTAGTGTGTCATGTTTCCCCTCTTTATTTTTTTCATGTTTTTTTGGTCCAACCATATATGTGGAAACATGATGCTATTTATAAGTCTCGACTCTGTAGTGTCATTATTACTCTGGGAGGTCAGCTCTATAGGATACCAAAAGTAGTTTTGACTACTGCTCCACAAAAAACGTGTTGCGAGGTAATATTTCATACTACAAAATTCATCATCTTCAAAGTATGTTCAAAGGATGCATAGAAGGCCCCTGCAACCATTGCAACCCCAATGTGTTCTATCAAGCAAAAGTAGATTGCAAAAATTGTTTCTTCACCTACGATGATGCCTATGCAATTCCCTGTCAAGCCCAGAGGCAACAAGTTGGTGGAACATATTCAAATCCACCAGTAACAAGTTCATGACAACCTTCCATATACCAAGCAATGCAACTTCTCCAACAAGGAACACAACTCACCAAGATTCATATTTAGAAAAAACTTTCACCCCTTCCCTGGGCACTCAACGCAATGGAGACCATTTCTTCCTAATGGGGGAGGATTGATCTAGGTGGATATCAGTGGCCACCCACCTATTCCAACTTCCAACTGGCTCATATAGACATTTTTTAGTTCAACAGGCTTCTCTGTAATGGGGACATTTCTTTCTGATTGTGGGTTCTGCAGTTACAGGGCTTTCTTGAATCCCTACATAGCATCCAGATGGATATTGGTGGTCACCCACCTATTCCAACTGACTTATTTTGGAAGTTTTCATGTCACTACATCTTTATGTACTTCTAGGATCGTTTTGGGGCTCTAAACAGTGTTTTATTCGCTTTCCACAGTCAAAATGTAAATGGAGTTAGAGTTTGATGGCATAATGCATAGTTATAGAAAATACCTTTCCAACGTGCTATCACGTGACTAAAACAAAGATCGTATGAAAACGTTATGACCCTGAGAAGTTAATGTACTAACTTACCCCAATGGGTCCCAGATGACTGTTGGTGCTTCATCTCCTAGGGTTAGGTTTTTTTATGTCTAGGGTCTTGGCATTCATGTTTATCATAAAAAGGCCACCAGAGAATCATTGTAATCCTCTTCTTTCAAATGAGCATAGCTGTCACATATCTTCTCAGAGATAAATATGCCACCATTCTAGCGAGTCTTGCACTCCGTTATTTTACAGTCTCTGTACATTTATTTGATTAATAGAAATCATGTATTGTTGTATCTCTTTGTTTCTGGCAATTTTTATGAGTATTTCATTGTAATATTTCTGCTTTCATTTCATTCCAAATATAATCTGGATCAGTGGTATGAGAGTAGGTTGTTCTTGATCATTTTTTAGTGAATGTCCTTGACGAGGTACAAGTATAGCCAGTTGGGTCTCTATATTGTCTTTCTTGAGTAAAATCACTCTCACATGCCCAAGAAACCATCTATGGTAGTAGAAAATAAAAATGACGGAGAAAAAGATTCTATTAACTTGTTGCTTGAATAAGCTCTCATGCAACAAAGGGACAAAATGATGGATACTTTTTCCCATGTCCTTCAATTCCTGCTGATAGAAATAGGAACATATTAATCAAGCAACCACTTTGGATAAACCTCTCCCTTCAAGGTAAAAGTTAATTTTGATATTCTTATATTTGAAGCTCATATAGATGCAGATGCCTTAGAAATATTGTTGAATCTACTAGAAGGTTATTTCTTTGTTCACAATTTTTTAGACAGGGAAAAGATCACCTTCACGCTCTTCAAGGCTCTCCCCCATGTCAAACATTGGTGGGAAACTTACTGGGAGAAAAGTTTGATAGAGGAATTTATAATATATGGGGTCAATACCACTTGGGATTTTTTTGTGGATGCATTCGAGAAACAATACTACCTTATTGATAACTATGAAGACTAGTACATGAGATGGACCACACTACGGAAAGAGACAAACAATGTGGGAGTTCAAAAATACTTTCCATACCTTGCAAAACAAGATGGGTATGAAAGACTCCAAGTGACCTCTAGTTCTAAAATACCGTGGGGCTTTTCATAGGCACATTCAAATCAAACTGGATTTCCTAAACATCTCATCATTGGGAGCTTCCTATCGATATGTTGTCAAAATCGAGGATAAATTTAGGCACCAGAACAAATGGGAGTTTGGGTTTGAAAATTTGCAACAAAAAAATCATGGTAAAGACGACCGTAACTAACAACCTCCATACAACTAGTCCAAGACACAGTACAAGAAGGGTAAGGGAAAGGAAAATACTGACACTAGAAAGTGGTGAAACTTCCACAAAATCCCCTGGCAAAACACTGATGAATGTCACTTGAAATAGTCATTGGTGGCTGAGGTCAAAGACAAGGATCCAAACCCTGTATCAAAATCTGATCAAAAAAATATTGAAAACACATAGATCATTGAATAAGACCCCACTGCTACTGTCGCGACTGCAACAATTCAACCAAAAGAACTAGTAGATCCTAAAGAGGGGGAGCACCTATTCCATTCACAAATGTGGGTCAAGGGGACCCCATTTCATTTCATTTTTGATAGTGGCAAACAGAAGAAACTCATGTCAACTAAGGTTTTCAAATAGTTGGGGTTGTCGACAACACCACACGCACAACCATACAACATCGAGTGTTTTCAATAGGGACAAGATATTTGTTTCAACCAATAGTGTCACTTGTCCTATGGAATACAACCCTTCAAGGATGAGGTAGTGTGTGATGTTTCCCCTCTTGATGTCTGTAATGTTGTTTTGTACCAACCATATATGTGGAAACATCATGTTGTTTATGATTCTCAACCCCATAGTGTCATTATTAGTCTATGGGGTCAGCTCTACAGGATACCAGAGGTAGTTCTGACTATTGTTCCACCAAAATAGTGTTGAAAGGTAATCTCTCATACTACAAAATTCATCCTATTAACAATCTATTCAAATGATGCATAGAATCCCCCTCCAACTACTAAAGTTTCAACACCTTCTATCTAGCAAAACTAGATTGCATAATTTTTTTCTTCACTATGATGGCGCCTACACAATGTCCCATCAATCCCATAGATAACAGGTTGGTGGAAAATATTCAACCCTGCCAACAACAGATTCATGACAACCTTCCATAGACTAAGAAACACAACTTCTCCAACAAGGCACGTAGATCACCAAGATTCAGATTCAGAAAATGCTTTCCCCTCTTCCACGAGCACTCAACACAATGGAGAGCATTGCTTCCTAAGGGAGCATGATTGATCCAGGTGGATATCTATGGCTACACACTTATTCCAATTTCCAACTGGCTCATCTGGATAGTTTTCAATTCAAAACATTTCTCTGTAATGAGGACATTTCTTTGTAATTATGGGTTTTGCACTTACAAGGTTGTCTTGAAGCCCTACAAAACATCTAGGTGGATATTGGTGGCCACCCACCTATTCCAACTACCTTATTTTGGAATTTTTCATGTAAGTACATCTTTCTATACTTCCATGGCCATTTTGGGGCTCTAAACAATGTTTTCTTAGCTTTCCACAGTCAAAATATAGATGGAGTCAGAATTTGATGGCATGATGCATATTTATCAAAAATACCTTTCCAACGAGCTTTCATGTGCCTAAAATAGAGATCGTATGTAAACGTTACTACCTTGAGAAGTTAATGTACTAACTTACCCCAATGGGGCCCACATGAATTTTGATGCTTCATCTCCCAGGGTTAGGTTTTTTTATGTGTAGGATTTTGGAATTCATGTTTATCATAAGAAGGACTACAAAGCCTCATTGTAATCATCTTCTTGTGAATGAGTGTAGCTGTCACATCTCTTCTTAGAGATAAAGCTGCCAACATTTTAGCAAATCTTTCACTCTGGAATTTATTGTCTCTGTACATTTCTTTCATTAATAGAAATAATGTATTGTTGTATCCCTTTATTTCTAGCAATTTTTATGAGTATTTCATTGTAATATCTCTTCTTTCATTTTGTTCTGAAAATATTCTGGATCATTCAGGTGGATGTTTTGTGGGAGTAGTTTTTCACTCAATGGGAAGGTGTCCCAATAGCCATGTGTCATGTTAGGTGGCACACCACTTCCAATTATGTGCCAAAGGTTCCATCTAAGTCCCCATATCATTCACTTGAGGAATTGTGTAGTGTTAAAGGTTTCTGGATGGCCTAGTGGTCGGTGTTCTAGTGCCTCGTTATGCCGATGGATCATATTAGTTCAGTGTCAAGATGAATTGGTTGAAGTTGACTGCGGGAGGTTGATGCCTTGGTGGTGTGATATGTCGACATATTGGATTGTACAATAACCATTGGGAGATTTGGGTTGAATTGGAGTGTGGTAGCGCAAGTTCTCGGTGGGTTGATGCTCGATGGGTCAATAGTCTGGTATGCTCTATGGTCTAATAGATCAGATCAGTGTAAAATGTAATTTTTAAAAGGTGAAGGGGGGTGGTTATCCTAGAGACCAGTGGGAAGGTGCCCCAATGGACCAATGGCCTGGTGATCGATAACCAAAATTAGTACCGTAAAAATAAAAAACTAGTTAAAATATCATAAGCGTTTTTGTGTTTTTAAGGTCCCACCTTGGAGGCCATTTTTGGAGGCCTAAACAACATTTTAGTAGATGAAATATGTAAGAAAATATGTGTATTTCTAGGACACTTAGTTTCTTCTTCTAAAATTATAGAGCTCGAAGAGATATTTTCAACAAGCTAAATTATTGTCCAAACAGAGCTTTTATGAGGAAGTTACAACCAAAACAGTCAAGGGTAAAATTTAGTACCAATTTTCTTTTAGATGGCATAATGCCTAGACTGGGAGTCAGCTTGGGGATAAGGAGAAGTCTGTGAAAATCTCATCGACTATATAAGTCATACATAGAGACAAATTTTAGTTTTGGGTACTCAAAAATATGTTGATAAGGAAAGAGCACACATGTAGCATGCAAGGCTAAAAAGGGGAAAATGGTAAAAACTTCTAAAGACCATAATGTTTTGCTCGTAAATCAGAATTGGGAAAATGAATAGTCAACGGAAATCTCTTAGATAAGAGTCTCCATATATCTAGTCTAAATTTATAATTTAGTAGCTAAAATCACAAGGAATTATAAGGAATATGTTTGTTGATTGTAAAGGGAAAAATTTTGCATATGTTTCCAGAATTGTAAATTATAGTTTTTGGATAACAAATGTGGTCATATGCAAATTAATTAGAATCTTAAGGTTAATTATTGAGAGTATAATTTTTATAAGGAGGTCTATATATATGCAGAAGATGCAAGAATAATCTATATATTTAAAGAAAAAGGAAGGGATAGTTCTTCAAAAATGTGCATTGGTTTATTTGGGAAGCCATAAGGATCAAAATTGTCGGTGAAGTGAGCAGTTTGGAAGACCTCTAATGAAGTTTATTTTGGATAAATAAAGAAAAATAAAATAAAAAAATCCAGATGGAAAATGTGCATATCAAATGTGGATTCCATATAAGAAATCCCATCCACTATTTATGTTAATGCATGAACAATGAGTAATCCATAACTGGAAGAAGGATTCTAGGAATGATCAAAGTCCTTGAACATATTGGGATAATGGAATATGTACTATGAAGTGGATGCTAGGATAGTTGGAGAATTGAAACACTCAAAATAACTATTAAAACAATGAAATGGAATTGCTTAGGCATACAAATAATGTTGAGTACATTTCAAGGGTACTGAGTGTATATCCAAAGTATAATGGGATGGAAAGAAAACATGGAAGTGGTCTTCAAAGAGGAAAATTCATAAGAAGACACATGAAGAAAAAAATGGTTCTATGCTTTACATGGTATGCAACAAATATGGAACCTAAAAGGAACTGTCTCCATTGTAAAAGGAAATTGGTCAAGCTTGGACAATTGTTTTATGAATCAAATAGCTACAGGAGGGGGTGCAAGGCTGCTAGACATGATTCTTTTCATAAAGGAATCAATTGTGATATAGCAACACTAGTGGACATATTGGCTGGAAATTTAATTCAACCAAGTTGGGATTAGCTAGGGGTGCTCACCAGGAAGACAAGGTCAAAAAAGAGGTACAATATCATTGACAACATAAATAAAATATATATATATGTAGTAGTATGCATAGTGGGAAAGAGAAACATGTTTATTTTTATGCCTTGAAGTCTCATTTTAAAAATGGTGAACATCTAAAAAGATTAAGGTATATCAAGGAGTTACATGTTGAGATCATCCCATGAGGAGGGACTATATTAAGACCCTATTGAAAGGTTAGAGCCATGGTTTGGTGGTTGTTGAAAGATAGATATTGAAATACAAAGGATTTATTTTTTATGCCAAGAATCCTGGATCAGATTCTAAAAACATACAGGCATGGACTGCTACACATGTTGAAGCAACTATTAATGGTAGAAATATTTTGCAAAAGGTATATGAAATGAAGTTTCCTCTATTATCAATGGTTTACAGATGAGAAGAATGGGAGAATGCAAGGAAGCAATGATCTATAGAGATTTAAGGACCACCATCTACAAAAAAAAAAACAATGGTGAAATAATTAAATAAGATGAAATAAATATTCATTGGAGTGCATGAAAGAAGTGATGCATGATGCATATGATAAACATGGAATGCACGTGCATGAAATGGGCATGATAAGATTTAATGATTAATGCATATTGATGTGCGTTTGTAGATATGGACATGATTGAACATGCTTGTGACATGCTTGTAGACTAAAATATATATATATATGAACTAATGGTGTAGCGATATTTGAGTAAGAATAATGATGAATTGTGTATCTAGGAAATTGGTTATAGCATTGCCGAAAATGTTGATGATTCTATTGAATATGAAGGCCATCCATGTGAAGACAAATGAGGATGGTAAATCTTGATAAAGAGGTCAACAAAAATGAGATTATAAGATTCTACAAAATATTAGTTGAGCAGGTAGCATCAATTAAATGTAATAACATCCAAGAAGGTATACATTTGGGGTTGTTATGATGCATAAATGATGAAGGGAATTGAGGTAAGATTTCCCTCAGCTAGACTTTCAATATTTGAGATTGATTTAAAGGAAGAAAACATTGAGTATACAAAATTATTGATGTTTGGATGCATTTATGATAAATTTAATTGCATATTTTTAGTTGGTTATGAGATCATAACCGAATTAATTTAGGAGACATTATGTAACACCCTATTTCCCCCAGTCTGTAAATATAATTGTATTGGCCAAGATACTATGGAAAACTCAATATTTGTAAATGTTTCGTTTGATGGACCTTTGTATAAAAGGTCAATGAATGTAAGTTTTGTTATCTACTAGAAAATGGATAAGTGTTTCATGACTGTTGAAAGGGTGGTGTACTAAGAAAGAACATAAATGATATGAAAGAGATGGTGAAGGGGACTAGGAATGGTTGCGTTAACCTCCACCAAACCACTACCTTAATAGTTTTAATTTCTCAGGACCAGAACAGTCCTCTGACCCATAAATGAATTACAGTCAGGCTAGTAGGTGGGAATACCTCCTCAAGAGTTAATGAGGGGATGGGACAAAGCACCCATCTGTAAATATTTTAGACCTGACCATGGGCTAGGAATTCGATCCACACACAACCTTGCTAAGAAAGAAAAGAAAGGAAGGTGCGGTGGGCAGAGGAAGACCTGCGAAGAGTGCAGAGATGAGAGCTAAGCTTTTGAGCTCAAGGAAGAACTGAGGAATGAGTGTTCTGGTCACAGGGAAATGGCTAGCAGGGTTATGATACAAGATGATAAATGAGGTTGGTTCTCCTTGCTTGGTATTGTGTAACTTGTCTACAAGACCCTACAGGAGGAGGAGAGTAACCTCCGTCCCTACATTCGCTGAGCCCGAAGAAAGGATTTTATCATATAGCATCGTTGTCTAGATCGGGGATGGCTAGTCGTAAATTCGTTTGGAGTGAATGAGCCTATGGTTGGGTGGAAATGGGTACCCCTTTTAGCAGTCACTTCATGTTATTTGGTTCTGATAAGTATTTTCCTTCTTTATGAATTGAAATGAAATAATGGATGAATGCATGATTTTACGTATATATGTGTAGTTATAAATGGTTTCTATGTGGAATGGTTGTGATATCTGTATGAATTTATCTCCTTGTGAACTTATGCTTCTGATTGATAGTTTATATGCCCCATATTAGTTCCTATGGATTCTTGGGAAACAAGCTTATAAGATGGCCGAGATAGGATATGCCATGTTAATTTGAACTCGCCTGTCTGAATAGGATACCTCATTCAAACTCCTTGTCGTGCGACCGATATTTCAATCCCAAGTCCCTAACCATTTCATGATAAATCTCAAGAAGGATAGCGAAGTTCATGTCTTGAAAAGGGAAATCCCTTCATTTGGAAGATGAGCGGATGAGATCCATTTGGGAGGACCCATATGACCAATACCTAGGAACCTTAGATTAATCCTAAGGGAGCCAAGTCCCTTATAACTTCGTAGGTCCCCATGTCCAGGAATTCAGAGTATTGTCGACCCTCATAGTCATAAACTGGTCGAAGATGACCAAGAGTTACAGTTACTCGTAAGGTTGACCAACGTTAGGTGGTTCCTTGGGTGGTTAGGTGAACCCATTTGACCAACTAAACTAGGATTCCAAAACCCTGAAGGCCTGAGCCATGAAGAACCCATAACCGTAGATCGAGAGATCCTTCGGGTTCTTTTCTAGCCACTAATATACCCGGGACGCATGGTTCTATCCCCTTTTGTTCAGATATTGGTCACTTCGAAAGATAAGATGATTTTTCATCACAACACTCTCGAATGTCAAATACCCGAGGTAACAAGATCTATAGATATATATACCTACATGGTTGGATCTTGACTATGAGATTTGAGGAATGTTAGAAGTCTATCAGTTCGGGGTGATGTGGTGCAGTGACGTCATCCATGGTGACATGGAATCCAGATTGACGTGCCACATTTCACTTGGATTCATGTTTGTCACACACCCTATAGGCCCATTGGAACATGACACATGTCACCTTGCCCCTCCTACGTGTCAATTTCTACCATGTGTTTGCCTAGCCAATGTAGTTGGTGAAGTGACCAGGACTCCAACAGTCTGGGAATGTGGGACTCTGTAAGATTTGGTATGTAGTATGGTAGAGAAACCGAATGAATGGAAGGTCCGAGCCACGTGGTGAGATTACGAGACTTCAGAGATTCATAACTCCAGACAGTCTCGTGTGCATATATTAAAGAGGCGTGAAGCATCGAATCCCTCCACAAATGACATAAGAGGAAGAGAGTTAATCCAATCATGGGATTAGACTGTGAATGGCTTTCCACCGTATATGAAGGAACTTGGAGATAACATGTGTGAGTTGCATCCACGTGGGCACCATGTGGCCCTCAACCAATGAACGCCCGAAGAACTTCAGGAGATATATCCATCGATTCTGGGCTCGTCTTGGAGCATGGAGACCATGGTCAGAAAAATATAAATGAACAAAGTGTGGTAGAAACCCTGAATGAAGGGTTGGATCATCTAAGGAGAATGCAATTTTGAGGCCCCGTCCCTAGGAAAGCCACTCAAGGGTCAGGTGTGTTACACATTACTCTTGTTGTACAAATGAATTCCATTACATATTGTCATATGTGAGACCATAATGTGGTTTAAAATGGAATTTATATATATCCATACAAGTGCATAATGGTCTCACCCCGTATAATCAATGTTTGGATTTCAACCTCTTTGCCGACACGAGAGAGAAATAAGGGAATTATATTCCTAGGGTTGTGTATGGAATGAAGAGGAAGGTATCCAAATAATCAAGGAAGTAATTGGGGAACATTTTTGATTGTATGTTGGGGCATGGGATATACCTTTCAACTCACCATGGTTGAATACATGACATAGAACATGGTATTCTAGAGTCAATGCAAGGATGCATTGTGTAGATGTGACCATGACTATTGGCATGCTGATTTTATTTATTAGTAAATTGGATTGCATTATAAAAGACTTGGTATGCTGATAATACATGTACATGAATGATATTTTAATTTCATTTTAATATGAATAATGGCTAGAAATGATTAAATTGTTGGTTAGATACAATTTTAATATCATTTCATGAACTTTTGCAAATATGCATGAATGCTAACAATATGTGTGTTTGAGTTAAAAGTTGAAGAAAAAAATATGTAGAGAGAATGTTCTTGGATATGGAAATGGTGTAATACCATGAAGAATATTGTTTCCTCCAGTCACAAGAGCCAAACATAATAAGAGGAAATCTCATGCCTAAGAATTTTTTTTTTTCTATATAAAATAGTTTTGAAAATTTATGATTTAAAATTGCTAAAAACTGGTTTGCCGATGTTAAAGTTGAGAAAATGAAGGGATAATGGTATTGGATATGGAAGGGATGTAAGCCCATAAATAATATCAATGCCTACTTCTACGCAAGACAAAAATAATGAGTAGAAACGCGTACATTGAAATTTTTTATTTTCTTGTATAAAATAGATTTGGGAAATTATAATTGAAAATTGTTATGACATGCTAACAAATGATGTGGTTGAGTGAAAATTAAGAAAAATTATAGGTAGAGTGGTATTGGATATGGAAATGAAATTATCCATGAGGAAGACTGATATGTATAGTTGCAAGAGAAAAACATAATGAGTAGAAAACTAATGTTGGGAATATTTTTTCTTGTATAAATCATATTTTGAAAATTATAATTGAAATTTTTATGATGATGTCTCATATTTATTGCATGCATATGATGCAGATGAAATGACTATCAAGTCTAGTAGAAAGTGGTATTCATCTATGTAAGAATGCCTTGGAAAATGATGGATCATCTAATGAACTGTATAATAGTGACATGAATGCTTGATCCTAGATGGTGATTACAGCATGAAGAAGAAAGCTGTTAGGATTGTAAAAGAAGAAATTTGTTAATATTGCAAGAAAACTAGGTTGTCAGGCCTGAAGAGTCCACTCCCATGTGGTAGTTGCATTGTCGAGGAAGCAAGTTGTCAATGAAGCAAGTTGTTAGGCTTTTAGAAGAACTATATTTTCAGGCCTGAAGAGTGCGCTTGTATGTGGGAGTTACACTGTCGAAGAAGAAAGTTGTCAGGATTGTAGAATAATCAAGTTGTCAGGATTGCAGAAGAACCAGGTTGTCAGGACTGAAGAGTGAACTCTTGTGTGAGTTTCACCACAACACCAAGGTTGCTACTAGTTATTTTCTCTAATATTTCCCTAACAACGAGTTCCCTATGAGATTCCCAGTCACATGTGCCCGAAAGGCCTTGATAAAAGAACGGTATAGCTCGATGGAATAAGAGCAGTGGAGGGGGTATATTCCTTGGGTTGGGAAGGTTGGTGGAAGAGAATTGGTTGAAATCAGGATAATTGTAGGAGAATTCCAGTGGGTTATGTCTTTATGTTTTGGGGCCGGAGTGCCTATGTATCTACATTTTAGGGCCAAAGTGCTTATGTATTTATGGTTTTTGAGGCAAGAGTGCCCATGTATTTATATCTAGGTTGGAATTCCTATGTGATGTTAGATCAGAGAGCCTATATGTTGATTAAAGGCTAGATAACCTAGCATTGTAATTTTATTAACATTGTATGGTGTTTTGCACTGAGGATAGTGAAAAAATAAGGGGAGGGAAATGTAAAAACACCAGTTTTAATCCCCATAAATTGTAGTGTAATTGTATACATCTGAACTAGGATAGTGACCCAATATGATTGGGTAAAAGAGCCCATATTTATTAATATGGCTAGGGGCCAAAATGTATATTATGTACATTGAAATAATCAATAAAACAATAATCATTGGATGAGATACAAGAGGGATGAAAAATATGGGGGGTATGATTCCATAAGAGACAGGGGTCCAAGGAGGATTTTATTGATGGGTATTAATCCAACCCACTTTTCCTAAAATTATTTTCATTGTGTAAACCTTTTATTTCATTGTTGAATGTCCCCAAGACAAATCATTAAACTCATGTAAGGGGGTGGGTGTGAGTGGCCACATCCCATAGTTATTAGAGAGCATGGGATAAAGTAAAAACATCTTTAGGAAGAGTGAGAGTCAAGCAAGAAAGGGAAAGAGAAGGGAGAAATTTTTTGCATGTAGATTTTAGGAAGCAAAGGAAGGGTTGAGTGATGGAAAGAGCACCATCAAGGGTTTGCTTGAGGGAATCCATTGTTTGTTCTGTGTTATGTTGGGAATGAGGCCTTTGTGCTTGTAAAATAGGCTATAATCCTGTAGTATGTTTCCTATTGAGGAAATGGTTCAATATCCTTGTGTAGGATTCTATGAGAACTCATGATACAACTAAGAGTTCTTGAAGTTCATAGATAAAAGATTCCTTTCCAACCAAGTGCACAAGAATCCCTAACAAATTAATGATAAAAATTGAGGGAATCGATGTAGTGAAGGGGGTACATTCCTTGGGTTGTGCAGGTTTTGGGAAGAGAGAGTTGGTGAAATGGAATTGTTGTACGAGTAGAGATTGGGTTTGGGGTGTTGAGTGTGGAGAGTGGATAGTCAGAGGGCTAGATCTCATTGTGGACTCATAGCCTCAGCTTAGGGCTATCCTTCTATTTATATTTAGAGAAACAATGCCTATGGTTGGGAGGTTCATGCTTTGTATGTAGCCAGTTCGATTATATTAATAAACATAAGTTTTTTTTGTGCTTATTATGATTAATCTATTGTGTAAATATTTTATTTGAGTGCTTTGTAATTCTTGGGTGTATATTGGATGCATTCCTGATTTTATAAATGTTAAGATGTATGGTTAAATTAGAAAGTTGTTTGTTGTAAACCTTTTATGGGCATGTTTCCCCTTGTTTTTATTTTATATGTATGTGGGTGTTTTTAGATTCGTTATCAACAAGCTAGGTATTTTTTCAAAGTGTCAAGACTGAACATGGGTGTTGGGTATGTTACAACTTGATTCTCTAATGAGTATAGCAACTCGACTCCTTGTCATCCTTGGTGGAGTAGGTGTTACCAAAAATACCCTATTTCTTTGTACAATTGGCTTCTTTAGGATCGATACAAGCTAAAATTCTTTGTCTTCTTCCTAAAACTCGGGGTCAACTTCGTGATGCTTTTTCATACTTGACTCCTTTTTTTCTTCGTCAATTTCCTCTTCAGTTTCCTCGGCCTCTTTGCATTATTATTTAGTTTCCTAAGACTTCTCTTCATCCCCTTCAATCTTATCCTTGGCCCCTTCCCATTATTTCCTTGATTTCTCAAGACCAGGTTCCTCTTCCACCTTTTGAGCTTCCCCAAACTGGTTCTACACTAGGAAATTATCCCAAGTGTCATTTTTCTTCCTCAAATCCTCCAAAAATATCAATTTCGCAAGGCCACGATGATGTAGGTTTCGTTCCATCGTTCTAGTATAAACTTCATTCTATCTGGTGGCTAACATATTGGTCAATGAATTCCATATAAACTAGGGTGACTTAAAATTTTATCCTTTAAATTGTAATAGGAGCTTGATATGATAAAGGAAGGTCAGACTAAAGTGACCCTCAAACACAATATATTTTTGTAACACAATCAATAGGTTCCAATATATCCTTTTCAATAGGAATCATGTTGTCCCTTTAGACCACCCTGTTTCATTGGAGTTGGCTTTAGAAATGGAGGAAAACTTACTTTTTCAACCTATCTGCTCTTGAACCAATGTTCTTCGTCTTAAGGGAGATTTGTTTCCTTCAAAATGGAGTCTTGTAAGACCGTGATCTCCAAATCCCTAATAATTTCCTTGCTTCCATTGAACTCTAATGGGAGCACCTTATAAACTTCTACGTTCTACCCATTGTATTTCAAGAAGAAAGGAAACCATCCTGATTTCTCTATCTTCCTTCTACATTTCATGTATGCTTCCAATAACTCAGCCTATTTTGGTTTAATTCTCAGTGTGCTCTTCATTCTTTCCTTACAAAAAGGTTATGCAGGATTTGTATGATGATATTTGGCTCAGTCTATAGAGAGAGAATTTATGATATGATGGTATTGAGGTTGAACGAGAGTTGATGGAAAATTGTGGTCATGATTATTTAATCGTCATGATCTGATTTAATAGTTGATGTAAGGTAATGATCAATGTAATATGTTTTTCAATGATGGATATTTACACATTTTGCGGTAGAGTATTATCCAATGATTCCATATCGAGTAATGGAAAGGTGGTCAATTGAGTGCATGTGCAATGGTTCAAGGCGATAGGATCATAGCTAGAGAATTTAAATTCAAAATGTTTCCATAGTATTATAATTTCCAAATTTGATGAAAAAATTAAATATTAATACCTTACCCAATATTTGATTACAGAGAATTCCCTTACTTATTAGTTAAACTAGCTTTGTTTGAACCATACCTCTTGTGAAAGTTCTAACTTATATGTCGTTCAATGCAAGGAGTGTGTTATGGAATGGATTTTTAGAAGTAAACTTTGTATCATGGACGACTTAATGAAAAATGTAGATCTGCATATAATTATGGTAGAAATCCATGTATACTCATGGTGTCACACTGTTCCATTAATAGAATCGATATATTATTCCATTTATTACTCAAAAATGATGTAGTAGTTTTGAGAATCAGAACCACTGTATGCAAATAATCTCGGTAATAAAAATGCTACTAGAATAGGAACAAGAACATGAACACTACTACAAGAACTTGAAGGCTAAATTTTGCATGTTTAATGTTGTTGAAATTCTACACAATCTTCATCCTTACTCACTTCTTTACATTCCTTTCCATGTGAATAAGTTACTTGAAGTAGAACATAGAGGGAAATCGTTGGATTATTGACCATTAATGATGTCATTAACCAATGCAAGATCACTCACCAATATTGTAAATGAACATCAATGTACTTCAATGCATCCTTTCAAGTACGAATAGATGTGTTGGAGTCAAGTAACTTGTAGGATCTAGAAGTTGGGGGGCATTGATGCATCCCCACTATTTTTAGCAAAATAAATTTCCATCAAGGTATACAAATCTCAAAACATTTTCACAATATCTGGTCTCGGAGCCCAGATAAAGGGTTAGAGTTAATGGCCCAATATTTTTATAAGGAGGGCCTTAGTGAATCCCCCATCATTCAATGCAAGAACCATCAAACGATTCAAGAATTTGAAAATTAAATCATCACAAGATACAATTTTAATTGGGAACCTCACCATCCAGAAGCTTGGTTTTGTAGTAAGATTATGTCCAAGTTGCACCAGAATTCCCATTTTTCACAACTAAGCATTATTTTCTCTTTACTTATTATTATTATTATTATTTTGTTTTATTGAAAATGGAATAACTAAGAAGAGGAAGAATGTGGAGAAACCCCCTCACGTACCATGATCATTTCATCTTGATCCATGATATCCTTGACAAACTACCACTTAGATTTGAGATTTTAATATAACTTGAGCTTGTGCCTATTAACCAAGAAGGAGAAATTATCATCATCTATATTTTGAATCTTAACAGATCTATTATTGAAGACAACTTCAATATCATAGGGGCCAAGACAACAAGTGTTAAAATTCCCCTTGATGTTCTTAAATTTGGAATCAAACAAAAGTGCCTAGTCACCTACCTTCAAATATTTATTCCTAATGAATCTATCATTCCAATTTTACCTCTATCGATGGATGAGATAGGTATGTTGGAAATATTTGTGATGCATTTCGTCCAACTCATTGAGTTGAACAATTATTTCCTTATGTACCTTGGTCAAATCCATCCCAAATTCTGCATCCATTTGGAAGTTTTTGATCCAAAATGCAATGGGAAGAATAATATTTTTCCCATACACTAACTCATATGGGGAAAAACCAGTAGTACCCCTCCATGTTTTCCTGTAAGCCCACAAGGCTTCTAGAAGACTATCTTCCCAATACTTGCTAAGTAGTTGTACTATCTTTGTCAGAATTCCTTCCAAAACCTTATTTGTTGACTTCACTTGCCTATTGGCTTGTGGGTGATATGGGGAATATTTGATTTGCTTAATGAGATACTTTTGAGTAATTTCCTGCACCAATATAGATGTAAATCGATTTCCTTGGTCAGTAACAATTTCTTAGGGTACCCTGAAATGAGTAATAATATCGTCAAATAGGAAGTACACTACTAATATTTTTGTTGCTCTAGATAAATCCTTTGCTTCCACCCATTTCATAACATAATCAGTGTAGAATAGAATATAATTCATACCCTTGGATGGGGGGTTTATTGGCCCCATGATGTACAAGGAAAATTTTTCAAAGCGTCTTATAAGGACTTACTGCTGAAGTGGCATCTCATCTGCTTGAATTGGACAACCCATCCTTTGAAAATTATCACATCCTCATACATACTTCTTGACATCTCTAAAGAGAGTAGGAAAAAATTATCTCTAATGGAGGATATTGAAAGGTTTACTTTTATATGCAAAGTGCCCCTTGCAAGGTTCATCATGACATGCTTTTAGGATGTTGGAGATTTCATATTCTCTCACAAATCTATGAATAATCAAATTAGGACCAGTATAAAAGAGATCTCCCTTCATACAAGAGTATGGAGCACTCATTTTGACAACCCTTTTATTTTCCTTAGGTTGGAGCTGAGGTGGAAATTTCCTATAATAAGATAATTGGCTATGTCTGCAAAACATGGTGAATTAGTAAATATATAAAATATATTTTCATCTAGAAAATTGTCATCAACAAGAATGTTCTCACCATTATTATCAAGGCTAGAGAGGATGTCTAATACTTGTTTTTCCTTACCCAACCTATCCACAATGCTAACATCGAATTCCTGGAGTAGTAGAAACCATCTAGTGATCTTGTTATGTGTAATAGGTTTTTTCATCAAGTACCTAATGGAAGGGTAGTTTGTATGAATAAATACTTTGTACTCTATGATCTAATGCCTAAATTTATTAATTGGATAAACCAATGAAATGAATTATTTTTTTAGTCACAGTGTAATTTAATTCAGCTGGAGCTAGATTCTTTCTTATGAAATAAATAACATAAGATAAGAAATTTTCCTTTTGGATCAATAGAACTCATATGGTTGAATCTGATGCATCAATCGAGATATGGACTAGGAGGCTCCAATCTTCACTCTCAATAATGGGGCTAAGGAGAGATTTTCCTTGAGTATATCAAAGGCATGCTGACATTGACTGTTATAATAGAATTCAACATCTTTTGCAAGCAATTTGAATAGGGGCAAGGATATCTTCATAAAATTTTCTACAAATCATTGATAGTATCCCGCATGACCTAAGAAGATTCAAACTCCCTTTTGATTGGTTGGAGGTAACATTTTGAAAATTAATTCTATTTTGGATGGATCTATCTTTATTCCTATAGCTAACACATGATGACCTAATATGATTCCTCTACTCATTATCATAAAACATTTCATGTTGCTTAATGGAATATTTCCCTATCTACATCTTCTCAAAACTTTTTCAATATCAATTAGAGCTTCATCAAAATAATCACCAGTCATCCATATATATTTGCATACAATCATGTACCAAATAAAAAAAAATACCAAGTATTTCTTGTTGAAATGTTGCTGGTGCATTGCACAAACAAAAGGGTGGTAATTTTTAGGTGTATGTCCCCCAAGTAGATGTAAAATGTGTATTTTCTTGGTCTTCTAGAGCAATCTAGATCTGGTTATATTCCCTAAACCCATCCAAAAAAGAAAAGTATTTCTTTTTGTCTAGTCTGTTAAGGACCTAGTCAATAAAAGGTAGGGGGGAATGATATTTTAGGGTGCCCTTGTTTAAATACCTATAGTTTATGCATACCCACCATTTCCCATTATTTTTAGGAATGATCACTAATGGTGACAACCATTGGTTGTCCGAGATGGCATAAATGAAACCAACATTCAAAATTTTATGTAGTTCATCTTTCATTATTTCCCTCAAGGATGGATTAATTCTTCTATGTGGATATCTAACAAGAGTGGAATCTTTCTTAATATATATGTGATGGATACATGTTTCTGGGAGAATACCTTTCATATGGATATATTCCCATGCAAAGGTATCTTAAATGTTTCTTAAAACTTGGATTAATTTCGTTCCTGTGTATTTTCTAAGGAAGAATTTATATTTAATGTTTTCTTAGGAAAAATTTCAACAACCTTATAATTAGATTCAAAAATTGAGTGTATGGGAAATAATGATGAAAAGGAGGAGAATAATTCCTCTTTGCTACAATTGTCTTGAAAATTCTGTTCAAGGAGATAATCAATAGAAGGTTGAGTGTGAGATGATAACTTCCCCCCAAAATAATGTGGGAGATCTGGATTATTAATGCAATTATTAGTTAGTTTCTTGCCAATATTTTCCTTAAACCTCATGGATTCTGTAAGAGTTAGACTGGGTTGAAAAAGTTCATCATTATTGTCTTCATCAAGCCATTATGTGTTTTCAATTTCATATGCTAGTCTAACAGTGGGATATAGGGTAATTGTTTTGGTCTTAGTGCCATGTGTAATTTTCATATTCCTAGACCTACAATTGATGAAAGCATAAGTTGTGGCCAAACACAGTATCCAGGGAATCAAAGGGTTCCCACCCATATTGGTTTTGGGTTGTATGAAAAAGAAATCAGATGGATACTCCCATGATTCCAGCGAGACAATCAAATATTATAAAATACCGTTTAGCTTAAGTTTAGATTAATCGGCTAATTCAAACATAGTGGGTGTAGGGAGGAGATTATGAAGTCCCAATTGATTTAGTGTTTCTAATGTCATTACATTTATCACTACACCCAAGTCAATTAGGATGTTTTCAATTGGAGTCTTATTGATAAGAATTTTAACTGCAAGATTCCAAGTGTCCACAAATGTTTTTGCAGTGATTTCAATGGAAATAAAAGATTGCTATTTTCCCTACAACTTGGATGGTAGGGCACTCCTTTTTTCATCTACCAGGATTTTTAATGCATAAGTCTATAATTGTTCTAGTTTAGATGTGGATGTCCTTTATTTCTTGCATTAGTGGTATCTTGATACAAATAATTTTCAGTTTCGACACAAAATAAAACTTAGAAAGTATAATTGGTTTTTCCAGTGCCATTCTCTCTGAAAAAGAGCATGGGGGCTTCACCTTATTGACCAATATCTTATCATGTTCATTCATAAATTTTTTTTTTTAATTATGAAAAATAGAGTCAATATATTGTAGGTATTGGGGGGGGTGAAATGGGGACTATGTGGGGGTTTATAGGTATTGGGGATATAAAAAGGGGTATTTGGGAAAAATACAAGATATATAGTAAAAATATGTTTTTTTATTGGAAAAATGTATTGGGAGGGGGATTAAACAAAATGATTTGGGGATATATTTATCAATATCTAGTGAAATTATGGGTATTCTTTAATATCCCAATAACACATGTGACATGTCACAGGTTCATTGAGTGGAGACCCCATGGAAAAAGGAGGTTGATTAGGCTATACGTATTTCTTCTTCCGAGAACCATTTTGTGGGGATATTTGAAATTGATACTGACTTTGAGATTGAGATGGTGTTGGAGTTTGAAGAAATTCAAATTGGATAAGATTCTCTTATACTTCATTTTCATGGATAATCACTAAGGATTTTGGGTTAGTAATGTTCCTAGAACTCAGGTGAATTTCTTGCAATTATATAGGTGTGATAGAATATGAGGAAAACATTTGCACATAAATCCAATACATGGCATGGAATAGCTTTTTATTATCAGGAATTGGGATGGGTTGGGAAATAATTTGGGTTGGACATGGAGGGTTTGGAGGAGCTGGTAATGAAATTTGTTGTGGATGGTTGATTTGTTGTTGAGGATCCTGTGGGGGGTATGTATATGGTGGTGGTGAAGGATAAGGGAAAGTAGTTGTTTCATCATAGGATGGGCCACACCAACCTTTCTTCCAATTATGTTCTGGACTAGGCTAAGGTAGCCAATGTTTCCATGTCATAGGAGTGTTCCACATATGATTATAAGAATAAGGAAATTGAGATTCAGGGTTTTGAGTAATAAATAAAGGTATGGGTTTCCATGTTTTTTGTGCTTCCATCACATACAATGAACTTGAGGCACCTTTCTCTCCTTGATATATTTCATCGATTCATAGTAAGGAAGGATATTCCTTTTTGGCATGGGACTCCTCACAAATGCCACAAACTTCAACATTGTCTAGTGGGAACTCCTTCTGATGATTCCTTCTTATTAACTTTGTGTGCACGCTATAGAATGCATGCACACTCTAGAATGCATGAGTGCTCGAGAATGCATGCATGTTCTATTAATTCATATTTTGGGGGGGAAGGAGTGATAACTTTAGTATAAATGTTTTTTGATTTGGTTGCCTTATATTTAGGTTTGGAATGAAAACCCTAGTGGTTTGTGGTACAAATACATCAGAACCTCCATTTTTTTGCATAGGATACAAAAATGCATCGTCGATGAAACTATACAGACCTATAGAATCAACTATGCAAATTTCAAGTATATAATTTAAAATAATATTAATATTTTCTATTATTTTTAATGTATGTATCAAAATATTAAAATATATACATATTGTATTCGTACTATATGTATTTATCACCTTAACCATTTTTAAAATAAGTCATATGCTACACTTGTAGAGACTGATATCTTCAATCTAAAAGAAATAAAATTTGTTTGATAATGTTAGGACCCTTGTACCTTGCACTAATGTAAGGCCTTGTAATTTCAAGGATATAATGACTTTCATAATTTTAAAATAATACAAAATTAACATTATGAATTTTGAAAAGATAGCCCTCCATAAGAACAGTGTGTTCTCTACAATTTTAAAAAATCTTTTAAGGAAATTGCATCATTTAGGTAATCAACATTTGTACTAATAAACATATGAATTATATTTTGCATGAAAAATAACATACCGCTGTTATAAAAACTAAAATTTCACATAGTCATACACAAATTCTATAAATAAAAATTATATATTCAGAAAGCTAATTCAATTTATTATATTTCATATTTTTACACCATATTCAAATTCATTGTGAAATTACCTCAAATCATCCCTCCAAGTTAACAATCATTGTTTTTCCATGTTTGGATTGCCACTAATGCACCATGAGAGACCATTATTATCTTGCATGGACCTGTCATATGTTTGTATGAATTAGATCTAGATTGAAAAACATAGTGATCTATCCCACAATTTGTCTCTGACTATGATAAAGTCAATGAGAGGGTTTGTCTATCTATAGATGAATTTGTTTCCAAAATTATGGTCTGGTGTCAATCCAAGAGAGAAACTATGAGGAAACTATAGATATGAGGTTGAATAATTCTACAATTGATCATGTACCATGAGTGCTACAACTTGGATCAATATAGTTAAGAAAAGTTCTCAACATATGATGCTAGAGATTGCAGAGAGATGGTGACTTGAAATCACTACATGCACACTACTATGTTGCAAATATGAGGACCATAGATCTGATTATGAAAGGGCGTGTATAGTTCTACAAACTATTCTTCCACTGAGCAAGTTCTGTAATTCTTATTCTTCCATTAAGGAGAAATCCAAACCTTTTCACTATCTCTTCTTTCAATGGCCTACCATCATATTAGTGGGTTCCTAAACTAGATCATTGCACCTAAATACCATAATAGCAAAGTATCCTTTATCAGTTATCAATCTTGTAACATCCCGCTCTGGCGCACATACCTAACTTATTCTTTGAGGACACTTGCTCGCAAGTGATCTGGATTAATATGATGATAAAACTTTTATTTCATTTTGATGCACTGAGTTATATGACAGGATGTTTTTACTACCATGGTGTAGACAGGTGCTGCT
>CBVK0100154126.1:0-29439 GCA_900067695.1 Picea abies
ATAGGGGAAGAAAGACAACTTTGAAACACTTTGTCTTGTTGGAAATCTTGATGTATATCTTCATCAAGTTCAAGAGAAAGAAAATGAATTTTGAAAACAATTCCTTGATCAAATTTCTCCATTTTCTCATGATTTTCTTTTAACCATTCAAAGGAAGAAAAAAATAACGAGAGATATTTTTCATTTGCAAGTCTACTGTTCTCTTCAAATTTAACATCGTACCTGGGGGGTTTTTGATCTGAAACATTATTGACATTTTTTTTGAGCACTTTGAAAGAATAAAAACATAATGGCAAGGTTCTTACTTCTGATTTAGACATTTCTTCATTTCCTTCATTTCTTTCACATGCACATTTTTCCATTTCTTTGGATTGCTGAACACACTCATTTTTAGATTCATCTTCGACCAATGGATGCAATTTCTTGTCAATCTGTTCTAGTGAATCACATTCCTTTTCCTCAATGATGATCTTAGAATTTTCTTTCAACAATTTAAATGAAGAAAAACATAGAGGTAAAGAATTTCCTTCAGTTGGTTCAGAACTTTCTTCTTTGCATCTGTGATATGTAGGTTGATGGATCTCACTACATTGCTAAAAAGGAACATTTTTAGGGAGAGAACATGCAGTTGGATATTCTGAGAAGTCAATCTCATAATCATCATCATATTCATCATATATAGGCAAATCAACAACATCTGCAATGTCATCTAGAAAGAAAAACCTTGGAGCATCAACTTGCTCTTCAACAGACTGATTTTCAAACTTATTTTCTTGACTATCCACAAATGAATATATGAAAAAATCAGGTTCATGCTTATCATGGGGTGGATCACAAACTACATAAATGTCCTCTCTTTTAATAAGTGGAATATAATCCTCTGCAAAATCATTAGCATTCAAAATTTCAAGAGGACCTATAACACCATCACAATTATGCTCAAAATTCCAATCAACTGTCTTATGTTCATATTCACTTTCATATCCTGGAACACCCAACCCTTCACTTCGAATATTTTCACATGCTATGATATTGTGTTGAATCTGCTAAGCATCATTAAACATTTGTTGTAAGGTCTCAGGTCTTCTTTCCAACAAGAGGAAAGACAAATTTGGGTGAAGAGTATTGGCATACTGGAGCATGGCTACAGCTTCAGTGGGTTGAATTTCTTTGGGCAGATCATAACAAATACTAGAAAACCTTCTACTAAATGTGGAAAGGGTCTCATTGATTTTCCCTTTCAAGGCATAGAATTCTCTAAGTTGTAGGTCTAGATATTTTTTCTTTCCCCAAAACTTCGAAAAAACACTCTTCAATTCTTCCCATGAGCTAATTGTCTCTAGATTCAAATGTTTAAACCATTATTTGGTATCTCCTTTCAAGTATTGAGAGAAATCCCTCATACAAACATCATCATGGTCAATCTCCAACAAATCTATAAAATGCTCAAACTCTTGGATATGTTTTTCAGCTGTGATGGCACCGTATTCCCCATCAAACACATGTAGATATTCATAGTGCTTTGGAGGAAAATTACGACGAATGTGGGGTAATTTTAAAGGTTTGTATCTATGATGGGTCTTGGAAGGTGTTGGATCAATTACAAGAGGTGAAATATCAGCCTTGGTCTCACGAAGCTCATCAACTTGGTTGTGGTTATCACATGGCTCAGATGGGACATTTTGATCAAAATCATTGATAAACTGAGGAAATATTTGTATAAATTTAAGAGGAGGATATACAATTTTAGGATTATCATGATCATAATTTGAATGCAGTAGGTAAATAAAAATTTGTTTAGCATGTTCAGGAAAGGACCAGAAGTAATTCACAACAAAAAATATAATGTCTTGAAAAAAACTCAACTTTAGGTACTTGTTTTCTCCCATGATGTCCTTTCATACCTTTGTCAAGGGATCTCATATTCTAGTGGAGTCTCTGAATCGCATTTAAAGTTTGAGTGGATTCACCAATGATGTTTTGGAAGCTGGATTCTGCATCGAGAGTGGAGTCGCCAGTGAACATTTAAATTCCTGGATTCTTCTACCAGTGGAATTGCCTTCAAACTGATTTTTGATGCGTGGAGTCACTAGAGTAGGAATACAACCAATATGTGCCTAAGTGTCTGCTGCTCTCAGAACTTTGAAATCAAACATGTCATTCTTTCCCAGGGAAAATTTTTCAATTTCGTTCCTGACAATGGTGCCAGAATGTTAGCACTCTGTAAATCTGTTTGGCTGGAAAAAAGACAACGGAGGTAACTATTTCAACAGAATTTAGGTTGGATTCTGACCTTCCCAACCATAGAGTGTTCTCTCGGACATACAACTATTTGGGGTATTCAAAATATTTGGTGATACATGTACAGAGGTTAGATTATGCCATGGTGTAAAGTTTAAAGGTGGTAGGACAAAACAAAAGAGAACGACCATTGGGTAATGTGGTCTGTTCCTGAAAAAGTATAAAGAGTTATAAGCTATGTATTTCCATAGGAAACAGAGGAAAAATAGGTATGATGTTCAACCAAATAAGTAATAAGAGGTGGCAGAGGAGAGGAGAGGAAAGACTACTATCAGCAAGAGGCATCTAATAGAGGACGAATATCTTGGTGAAGCATTAGAAGAAGAAACATGAGGGTTGGTTGTTGCAAATAGAGCTCTGATACTGAGTGAAGTCTGAAACAGTAACCAAAAATACATAACAAGTATAATAGAAGTGCGAAGGAGCACCAACAAAAATGAATTCCTTCTATTACTCAAAGATTATTACTAGCAGCAAAAACACATTCATGAAATATGAAATATAAGAAAACACACTGAGCATCACGACCGTGATGAATCTCGACTATCTAAGAAAAATCTTATCTTCTTATATTAAACATTCATAAGAAATTACAAAGTTCTCTTGCTACGAGGGCAAGCCCCTCTCCAGTAAGTCCAACCATTCATTTATTCTTTTGATAGTATATATAGATACATTAAATAGGGAATTCAAAATGGATCATCTTCCCCAAGATTCCAAAAATAGATAGTGGCCATGGAAGGAGTAACGTACAACAACTGAGCTCCTATTTTTTAGGGAACGTTATAATAAAAAAACTGCCATATTCGAGATTCTACCCTGAACGCCACTTGCTTCATCATTACAAAATTTCGTGGAAGATACTTAATTTAGCTTGTAATTTATTTTAGTTTTGTGATTTCTTCCTTTAAGGTGTCAAGCCAGATAGGTTGGCTTTCTCCAGTACCTTCGACCATTTCATCTTTAATCTCCTTTTGTCATTTTCCCCTATTCTTCTTGACAACTTTCATGTGGCACTTATTTGCATACCCATTGATGATTAAATCCTTCATGATAGGATTTAGTTTGATTCCTTCTCTGGAATCAGTTTCATCTATAGGCTTAGTGTGAAATTTTGTTGCCAATATTCGTGTGGAAAGATTTTCTTTCCTTTTCACTGATAATTTTGTCAGATTATTTGAACATCCTGGTTTGTTGAAGGTCGTTGGATCTGTCTTCTCCATTTCCTCTTCTTTTCTTGGAAGGGCGCACTTATATCCTTTAGTTGTACAAGAATTAGACGAACGATTTGATTCATGGTTACCCTGTTCTGGAATAAAACGTTAATTGCTGACAACAGAGAAATGTCACCCATGTTTTGAATGACATTTGTCATTGAGTGCTAATCATGGGCTACTGATGAAAGTCCTTGCATGGATAACAAATTATCACGTTTTTCCATCGATTTCAAATGATGAGCCTTCAAATCAGTTTTTTGGTGGCGCTCACCTGACATCGCATGCATGAAAAGTACCCAAACAAGTGTCTCGAGGTGATTTGACTAGTCATCAACTTTCCATTTCCACATGCGACCCTTGGATTTGACATATTCAATGACATTTTGACAAGTGACATCGGGGTGTGATTGAGCAGCTTTGAGCTCACCCACTTTTCCCCCGATATGCATCCAGGGGCGCCACGTGCCCTCAAGACAAAAACATGGTATTCTTATCATCCCGCTTTCAAAATATTATCCCCGCGCTATTTCTTGGCCCGATCTGCTCCATGACCATTGATCGGTGGCTTTCATGATCCATGATCCACCAGGTCCTATCAACTCCACACCTCCACTGGATTTAGCCATGTCTGCTAGTCTATCGCTCATCTATATTGATTTAGCCTCCTGCTAAGTCCCGAGACTTGGATTCCAAAACAATTTTTGTAGTGATAACCGAAATAATTCCATAAATTATGGTGGGCAGTAATTTCTAGTAAAAATGTCTGAGATCTACACTCTTTCCCTACACGACGCTCTTCCGATCTCACCATTGATCGGTGGCTTTCATGATCCATGATCCACCAGGTCCTATCAACTCCACACCTCCACTGGATTTAGCCATGTCTGCTAGTCTATCGCTCATCTATATTGATTTAGCCTCCTGCTAAGTCCCGAGACTTGGATTCCAAAACAATTTTTGTAGTGATAACCGAAATAATTCCATAAATTATGGTGGGCAGTAATTTCTAGTAAAAATGTCTAATTACCTAAATATGAGGAATGTAATGCATATTTACTTCTACCTATATTTATGAAAATAATTGCATGAATTATGGGGGAAAAATTTAACAAAGTCAAATTCTAGGTGGATGGATTATAACCAAATTAATATTTGGTTAGTTATGGAGGTATTCTCCAACTATATATAAGAAAAAAAAAAAAATTAATTTTAAATTTAATTTTTCACAGAGACGTGTCTTTTTTGGATCAATCTAATATTACTATAAAAAGACACTTGAAAGACACAACAATAGACACACATATTTTTTCTCTCTCTCACGTGGGATAAGTGATCTAAGGAAGAGACTAAGAAGTTGAAATTTTTTGATTTACTTACTGATGTTCTAGTGTTTACTAAAGTAATATCGTATATCATTGGAAGTAATTACCACTTGAGGAAAATTGTGCCTGTTTAATTTACCACTAGTCATATGACATTGAGTATATGATGGATGTGTGTTGGTAGTTGTATGAAATTGAGTATATGATGGATGTGTGTTGGTCATAGTAGAAGACATATTATTTGGAGGGTCAATGTATATAGTTGTGCACAAGATAAATTGATCTCCTCTAGGAGATGCTTTTTGTTGTTCTTGTTTCTTTTTTAGGGAAGGTCACATGTAATAGCTCTAAGAAGGAGCCATAATGAATGTCACAGGAAGCAGACATGGAGGGAAAGACCTTCCAACATGATATCAAGGAGATACATTTTCAGACATGATGCTCAGAGACAGGAAGTATCTAGAAGTAATGTACCTCCTAGAACGAGACCATGCTAGATAGCAGAGACAATTCCAATGATCATGGATACAACCAGTCAAGACCGACTATAGAAAAACTATGGTAGATCCAGTAGAGGAGGAAAACATATTATGACACTTAGAGGGAGTAGGTGTAGCAGTCTCAGTAAATGAGTCGAGCCATAAGATGTTGAGGAAGAAGGCATGGTAGCAGTTCCAGTGTATGTAGAGAAATACCCAGAGAGGGAGGCGATACTACATCCAAAGGGATCAGAGATTGAGTTACCTCCATAGAAGGAGGAAGAGATACCTCCAGTGTTAGAGGGAGAAGAGACAGAGGATGAGTCACCTCTAGCTCTAGAGGGAGTGTTGATGTTTTTCAGCTTCTTGAGACATTGGTTTCATGAGGGAACCTTGATATATCAAGTATGGTCCAAGATGACTTAGCATGATCAACATTTACCTATGTTTCTCTGGGAAAAGGAATCCATGACTCCAGTGTATGTTCAAAACAAAATTCCTCATAAGACTTTGAGGAACATGATTCCTGAGGAGGCCTTCTCCGAAGTGAATCCTGAGGTTGGACACTTCAGGATATTTGGGTGTCTAGTATACATTCATGTACCCAAGGAGAAAAGGATCAAGCTATACCCTTCAGAAAGAAAGGGTACATTTGTGGGGTACAATTAGTCTTCAAAGGCATACTGGATATACATCCCTGGTCAGAGACATATTGAGGTGAGAAAATATGTTACCTTTGAGGAGGAGGTATTCTTTAAAGAGATAAAGAGGATCTCACATGGAGATTGATCAAATTGATCCAATTGATCTTGTTGATCCTGTAGCTCCAGTTGATGTTCCCAGAGATATTGTAGTAGTTCAGAAGAGACCTACATGGGTTCGTCAGACTCTGTAGGAGGAAAAATGATATGTTCCTCCTCATGGTACCTTTCGAGTGAGAAAGATACTTTAGAGATATTCATGTTATGTCGTAGCTATGAGCCACATCATTCATTTTGAGCCTTCTTGTTATGAGGAGGAAACTAGTCATCCAGTATGGAGAGATGTGATGATGGAGGAGTATCAATACATCATGAAGAATGATGCATGGGATGTTGTTCCAAGGCCCGAGGTGAAGTCTATAGTGACTTCCAAATGGATCTACAAGATCAAACACACAGTTGACAAGAGAATTGATATGTACAAAATGAGTATTTGTTGCTAGATAATTATCTCAAGTGGAGGGAATGGATTATGAGGAGACATTTACTCTTGTTTCTAGATACACTTTTATCTGGATGATTATTTTCCCTGCGGCATCCATAAGTTAGAGATTACATCAGATGGATGTAAAGACAACCTTTCTCAATGCAAAGATTGAGGAAGAAGTATACATCGAGCAACCAGATGGTTTCATGATACATGAGAAGGAGTCTCATGTGTGCAGGTTGAAGAAGGCCTTGTATGGACTCAAGAAACCACCTGGAGCTTGGTATGCAAGGATTTATGGACACCTAATGATTTTTGGGCTTCATAAAAAATATTTTTGATCCCAGCCTATACTACAAGACTGTTAATGGTGAGTCCCTGATTTTGGTCCTCTACATTGATGATTTATTCCTCATCGGTATAGAGATCCTTATTGTTGAATGAAAGTATGCGTTGGCCTCTAAGTTTGAGATGAAGGACCTTGGTATGATGCAATACTTCTTGGGACTAGAGGTGTGGTAGAGAAATGATGATATCTTCATGAGTCAGGGGAAGTACACAGTTGAGATATTGAAGAATTTTGGGATGTTGAACTTGAAGCCCGTGGCTACACCAATGGTTAAAAATCCGAAGAAAATAAGTGTGTCTTCTTTTGATTCTGACGAAATTGATCCGACTCTGTACATACAACGGATTGGATCATTGATGTATCTAGTTAACACCGGAACAAATATTTTCTATAGAGTGAGTGCACTTAGCCAGTTTACGAGTCAGTCGAGATAGACACACTAGATTGTTGCGAAGCATGTGTTGAGATACCTGCGAGGCACAATTGGACATGGTCTGAGATATACTTACAGTATTGATATGATATGGCAGGAATATATTGACTTTGATTGGGAAGGGATCGTAGTGGAAAGAAAGAGGATCTTCGAGTGTTGCTTCAGTTTGGGATCTTCCATGGTTTCCTGGTGTAGCAGGAAATAGACTTATATGGCTTTGAGCATAACAGAAGCAGAGTACATTGCATTAAATATGTTAGTTCATGAAGCAGTGTGGCTTCACAAGCTCCTTGCAGATTTATCTGAACATGTGCTGGATTCCACCATTATTCATTATGGTATCCAAAGTTGTGTGAAGATCTCAGAGAATATAGTGTTTCACGACAAATTGAACCACATTGAGATCAAGTACCATTATATCCTACACATGGTGCAGAGGAAGTAAGTATTGGTGTTGTACCTTCCTACAGATGAGCATGTTGTTGATGTTCTTACCAAACTAGGATGAAGTTCAAGTACTTATGTGACAAAATTGGTGTGGCATAGAATGCCTCCCTCATTGAGAGGGAGTGTTGATGTTTGTAGCTTCCTAAGAGATTCTCCAAATCGTACTCCTCTGTGACTGAGTTGAGCTGATCTATGATGACACATATCCAAGAAGGGATAAGTGGGACACTGATCCGAGAAGGGATAAGTGTGTTTGGGCTTATAGCCCAACGTCCCTTGCAAAGAACACATGAGGACATGTCCCATGTGGAGAGCACATGAGGAGATGTTAAGGGAGTTTAACCTTGACGTCACACACTACGGGAGTTGACCCTAGTGTTTCTAGAGGGTGTAGCCTCTAGAAGTCCACATGGGAGTGCCATGTGTCACAAACATTCTCCAAATCGTACTCCTATATGAATTGAGTTGAGTTGATATGTGAGGACACTTATTCGAGGAGGGATAAGTGAGACACTTATTTGAGAAGGGATAAGTGCATTTGGGCTTATAGCCCAACTTCCCATGTGGAGATCACATGAGGACATGTCAAGGTAGTTGACCCTTGACATCGCACACTATGGGGCATTGACCCTAAGTGTTCCTAAAGGGAGTAGCCTCTATAAGTCCACATGGGAGTTCCATGTGTGACAAACCCTTTTATACTATGGTGATTGTGTACCACTGGGGGAGACTGTGTGTCTCTAGACAATAGTTGTGTACTACTATGGAAAGATACCTCCCTAGTTAAGAGGGAGTGTTGATGTTTTAGCACCAGGCAAAAATTCTCCTATATTAGGTTGCAGACCAACGGATATAGGATACATTTATCATAAAGGTGCACTTGTGGTAAATGGGCCTAGACGTAGTCCTTGCTTGATCATGACAAGGAATAATATGGACTTGAGGTGCTTGAAGTGTTTTCCATGTGTCAGTTCGCATCAGGCCAACACTCACTCACAGGTGTGTACTTCTGGTGAAAGATCATGGTGTATTCTTTGTCCTAGTCATGGTTATTTGACAAGGAATGATAAAGAATCAAGATTATGTATGCTATTATATGCATACCTAGAGTGAGCCTCATCTCAGAGAGAGTCAATTGGCTCAAAAGGGAGAGTCGCAGAAGGATTTTCTCCTCAGTTAAAGTGGGAGAGAAAAATCTCCTAAGACTGACATACAAGTGTCATGAGTCTAGGGTGAAGTTTGTATACTTCAGAAACAAGCTTGTCAAAATTCAGAATGTCTCCCTCATTGAGAGGGAGTGTTGATGTTTGGGCAACATCGGGAAGACATTCTCTTAGAATAATAATTAATAATATAATTATTGATTATTAATATCATATATAATAAGTAAATGATAATAATAAATAGTTATTGATTATTCAAGGGACACATACTTTCATGGATGGTCACCATTTGTTCCCTATATATGGAACACTCATCATTGTAATAATATATCGATTATATCTCATATGAAGAAAAAAAACACAAAAAACCATCTAAAATATTCTGGAGCCATTTTGAGGTATCAAACGATACATTTTTATGGTTGAAACCTTATTATGGAGATTTCATATATATTATACACATCGAGACCTTCACAATGGTGCAATAATCGCCTCAATATGAGTTCATATATGAAAGTCATACCTCTCGTAAGTTGACCTACCATATTGATCACCATGGTGGGACTGAATGCCACATCCACCTCCATTTCTTAAACATGTGGGACTAACCATGTAGTGGATTTTCTAAGAACATTCTAGAAATCCCAAAACCTTTTAGTTGGGTTTTCGCCTGTAATGTTTTCCGAGAACAAATATTTGTGTTATTTTGTGGGTGGTGTGTGATTGTATTTTATTAATCTATATTTTATACATTTTATCTATTTCATGCATAAGTAGAAAATCAGTAACTAAAGATTCTAGAATCTAAATGAATTTAACCTTCATAGTGTAGATTTTAGTTTTGTTTAATAGAAATTTTGTGATAAACTATTCCAATGGAATATCCATGATAGTTTATAGATAACATTGGTATTAGAGAGAGGTTTTTTTGGGATATGTGTGGAAATTTGCAGCTGTTCGCACTGAAAGTCACACTTTGACTGCTAAAGTGTAATCTCAACACCCATCAGAATGTAAAAGATAACTTTGGTTTTGAATAGGTGGATCAACAAGATGGATAAAGAAAGAGAGAGGGTTGTAAACTGTAGATCAATAGGCTACACCAATGGGCAATGGAGTCACAAACATCCTACTCATCGAAGGCACAAAAGATGCTCAACAAAAAACAAGGTTATATGTTGATAAGTGGAAGAATGAAGAAGGAAAACATAAGGTAGAATGTTCACTAAACATAGATCCTCTCAATTTAATGAATCAATAAATACTTGAATTATCTAAATGCTCATCATCCATCAGATTAAACCTGAATTCCCATCAACCGTCATATCATTTTAAAGTGGAAGGATAGGATAAGCAAGGTAAAAGATCTGAGATCTCATTTATACACATTTTTGTCAGCCATTGGATCATTCTAAGTGGAAGGACAAGATAAGTTAGAAGAGTTGCATCGCAGACACATCGAGCCATCGATCCAAGATCATGATCGACTAACAACATTTAGTTCAGGTATAAAGATGCGAGGAGGTTAAGCTCCAGAAAAATCTCACTTCAGATTTTTCAGTTTGAGATTTGGAAAACCTGAAGCCTGGAGAGCCAAAAATATGAAATGAATAAGGACCATCAGATCTGGAGAACATACGATGATCGTTAGATTAGGGATATCTACATCAATAGATTACATCAGCAAACCTCATCCGCAAGGACATGTGGCAGACCATGTCAGCAAAGGACATATGGGAGATCACATCAGCAAACCACATTAGCAAGGATATGTGGCAGACCACATCAACAGACCACGTTAGCAAGGACGTGTGGTAGATCATGTCAGCATATCATGTCAGCAAGGACATGATTCGTCCGATATGAAAGATCATTTTGGGTGTATTCTCAATCGTTGATCATAGTACAATGGAAGGATAGTGTAAGTTTGAAAATTTGAAATCTCGAAGTTCCAAAGGGAGAAGTTCCGACAACCGTCCATCTCAATGTTTGATTAAGTCTTAGCCATCAATTTGAACAAGGAAAGGATGAGTGTAAGGATCAAATTTGACCATTGATTTGTTTCCGTGAAATAAAAAGTCTGATCTATTTGAAAGGTCAAATACCCAAAGGAGATGAGGACCATCGATCTGTAGGAGGACACACATCAACAGATCATGTACTCTAGTTTGAACACTCTAGGAAAAATCAAAGGAAGGAAGAAAGTTGAGAGTTGAGATTCCCGAACCTCGGAAACCCGAAGTGAATCTCAACTGTTCGATTTGATAAGACCACATGTTGATAGATCATGAACTCTGAGTGGAAGCATCGTAGAGAAAGAGGAGTTTGAGAATCAAGACTCCTGAAGCCCGAAAGGAGAAATCGATCTTGTCTGTTAGTTTGGAGGGCCACATGTCACTTGGTCGTTAAGACTAAGGATCACACGTGGATGAAGGAAAGAAGGCAGGAAAGGAAGATAGATCGGAGTCGTTGATCAAAGGAGCACCATCAATATCATGAGATCGATGGTCCTATCTCATTGTGGGGCCAGAACATGCTCGTGTCTTAATTTTTCATGAGCGGGCAACAATTGAAACCACAGTTTTGGAGAAAGGATGCATGGAGGCTTGTAGTGAATTTCAGGGTGAAAATTGGGTTTCCCTCAAACCACATTTTTCCGTGCCTATAATCGCATGGTCCCATGATAGCATCACCCATGATCATATCAGTGGAATATATGGGAAGGAGTTAATGCTTCCATGCTCCACCTCAGAGTATAATCCAACGATGTTGATCAAACCGAATCTAATCGGAGGGTTGTTGTTTCATCTCGTGATTTCTTGATCAATTACGATTCAGTTACACTAACTGAATCATTGTTCCTGAGTGGTTGAATCATTTTTCTTGAGTGTTGGAATCATGGCTCTTGAGCATTTTGAGATTCCCAACATTGAGCGTTGGAGATGTAGAGTGTAACGCATGATGAGAGTATGAATAAAAGAAAAATGCTGAGACAGAGGAAGGTTGTTGTTTCTCAATAAAACAAGTTGAACTATATGTAATCAAGTAGAGAGCATGAACTGAGTGTGAGAGATGCAGAGATGAAGAACACAAGCTTGAAAGAGAATAAATGGTGAAAACAATAGACTGTACGAGAACCTAAGAGCATGAGAATAACAGAGGAAGAGAAGATGGAAATAAACAACAAGTGGAGCCAAGCATGAATAGACAGAACCAAAATAGAATTTCAGAACAGAGAAGAACTGGTAAATGTTGAAATGTCTGTATTATTGTAAAGTATTATTCAAGAAATTTTTTAGAAAACAGGGTGGTAGGGTGGTGATAGGGAGGACTGTTGTCCTCAGAGTTTCAAGTGGGTTCTTGAACACAGGAAGTTGTAGCTTCCATCTAGTTGCATCCAGAAAAACCAGGGTGGTAGGGTGGTGGAAGGGAGAACAATTGTTCTATGTTATACAGGTTGGTTCCTGTGTGACTGGAAGTTGGTGATTCCATCCAGTTGGTGCTGGAACACTTAGGGAGTTGGTGCTTCCTTCTAGTGGGTGCTAGAGAAACTAGAGAGTTGGTTGGTGCTTCCTTCTAGTGGGTGCTAGAGAAACTAGAGAGTTGGTGCTCTTAGCAAGTTGCAGCTTCCTAAAGAAGAGGTTGTAGCCTCATTTTTATTTGGTTCTCAAAGAAAGATGATGTACAGAACTTAAAAGACTACCTATCATTCCAAGAAGAAGAGGTTTTCTCCCTTTATGGGTTTCCTCATGAATATATATCTCTGTGTATATCATGTGTGTGATTGATGTTTATTATTTCTATTGTTCATGGCTTGCATAATCTTGATGGTCACTCAAAGAAGGTTAATAACATTTTAATAGGCATAAAAATTTTAAAGCCCCCCCCCCCCATCTCAGTTGTCTTAGTATTTCCAACACTCTCGTGTCATCTAACATGGCCCTATTGTGACCCATGCCATCTTTCTCTGCCAATGACATGGTCACATAAGGAGGGGTTACAGGGAATATCTCCCCAGGTATTCATGTATATTGGGCCTTCGGCCCTTCGTCATTCTTACATAGATCTAATAATTCCTGGAAACTAGAAGTCCCAAAGTATCTTTGCACTCAAGGATCTATGGTGGAGTTCCATCCACCCTTAGATCTGATGATTGAGATTCATATTCACTTAGCATATGGTTTAGACTTGAAAAGGAGGGGGTGGACCCACACCTACTCGTAACCAATCCCACGACACCATGTGGAACTATCCAGGAACACCAAATCACAATAGAGTGCATGGGCCCATCCAATCGGAGCTAGACACTACAACATGGGAACTTCGGTGCTTCAACATTTACCACACCCTCCTATATCCTTGAATCGCTCGGAGCCCCGAAGTCCCTAAGCCTCATAATTCTTTACTTCGTACTTCGGCCTTTGGTCATGGTTTAGTTTTGCTCTACCCCACACTCTCAAAATAACTAAGGTCGAAACCTTGAATCTCGACAGACCATCGATCTAAGATCCTTCAGGATCTTTCTCGACCATTCAATCGAGAGCAATGGAAGGATAGAATAAGTGGGATTAGTAACTGACAAAAAACGTTAGCCACTACCTCGTGACCACTTCGATTGATAATACTCCATAGAGGTTGAAAGGTTGGGAATTGCAAGAGTTTCTAAGTCATGAAATCGTGAACTCCCGCCAGTTGTCTGATCAAGTAGTTAATTCGGGTAGCATCCCCACTGTTGGATCCATAAGAGGACAAAGACATGACTCACACTATGGATCTATGATCATGATCAAAGGTGAAGAGAATAAGTGTGGTCAAATGTTTGTAATTGTTTAACGATAAGGCAGATTCCACAATAATGGATAGGAGAGAGCTAGCTTCTGATCAAACTTTCCAGACACCGTTTGATAGGTTTCCTTCGGCAGGATTTGAATGTTGTGAGGTTCCAACATCCTAGAGTCTTGGACCTCCGAAGTCCTGAAGCCTGGAAGGCTTAGATCCTTTTGAGTGTAGAGAAGGGTTCCAAGGTCCTAGTCATATGGGACTCCTAGGGGCTCGAGGGCTCAATTCGACAAGCCCACATGATAGGTAATAATCTTGTGGTTTCGGTCTTATGGTCACTTGGGACCTCTGCATACCCCAGAATGATATGCCTCATAATATTAACCTAGATTTAGTTAGGCCCATGGTTTTGGGCCCGAAGTCACATGGTAAATGGGTTGAGGGAAGTGCCTTTCTTCTATAGAACTCAAATTCTATAATAGGAAAAGGGATTTCAAGGGATGTACGAGTTCATAACATTCCTATAGATTCTTTCTCGACTCTATATTCACAGACTTGATCCTTGAACAATCCATTTTTAGGTTTAGCGCAAATAGACTCAGATAGAAGGTCCACTTGCCTTCTTCCCCAATTTCATTTTAAACCCATTAATAACAGTCTTCCCTTGCAAAACAAGATTAAACAAAAATCCATTAACATAATATGATATTCAAATTCTACTTCAAATTTCCCAGGACATAGGGCCATCAAAGTTACAATTTTTACCATTCAACAAGATAAACAATTATGCCATCATTTAGCTCAAGAAAACTCATTTTATAATAAAACTAGTCAATACAATATAAACTCATAATCAGACTTATTTGAAACTTGGAAATTAGTTGGCAACTGTTGAAAGGGGTTGCCTTTTCCACCCAACCATAGGAACAATTTCTCTTGGAGTCTTCCTCAACTGACCACCCCCTAGCTATATCATGATGCCTTGAGAGGGATTTTGCTTAATATTTGCAACAATATGGGACAAAGGTTACTCTCCTTTTCACATAGGAACCTAGCAGTCTAGTTTTCTATCCACCAAGCAAGGGAAACTACTGTGATTGTTCACTCAATCACTATAGCTCAATTTGTTGGCTTGATTATAAAACATTGTCCAAGCGCTCCTGTAACTAGAGAAACTTATTTTCTTTGTTCCCCTCAGAACCAGAGAACCTCGCATGCTCTTCTCTTCTTGATTGGTCCTCAGACCCATTTGTGTCTATATTATTCTTCCTTTTCTTTTAGTTCTTCCCTCTACCCATGATTTTTCTTTCTTTTCTTTCTTTTCCCAACAATATTTCATGGGTCAAATCAGTAATTTTTCAGATAGGTCTCTGCTCATATCCTCATTGACTCTTGAGGGAAGAGTTTCCAAATACCAACCTGAATGGTAATTAAGTTTTTTGGGCCAGAAGACTATTTTGGGTCTGTGCAATTTATATCCAGCAGAGTATCGGTCTGGAAGGGGTCATATCACCATTATTGGTTCCCATTACGATCCCTCTCATGCATCATGATCTATCTGGCAACCCTCTTTCAAAATTCATGCCACAAATTCCTTTTATTTAATAACATAATATATACATTACCTTATATAGCATGGTTCATTATTTTTCCAACATTCACATGACAAAATCTGTCCATAGTCTTGTTCACAATAATAATAATATTTACAATCTGGGGGAAATAGAGGTGTTATAATCAAGAAGAGTACAATTAAATCATCTTGAAATTCAAATCATAGGCAAAAAAAGTGTTGGGGTTGAAACTAGAAGAAAAATAACATTTGGATCAAAACAAGCAATGCTCTCTCTAATAGAACCCAAAATATTTATGGAGACTAGCAAAGATGAAGATTAGATCAAAGCCATGAATGAAGAGATTGATCAAATATAAAAGAATCAGACCTGGGATATTGTTCCAAGACCAATAGAAAAAAATGTGGTAGGGACCAAGTGGGTTTTCAAAAATAAATTTAATGAAGGTGGTCAAGTTATTAGGAATAAAGAAAGACTAGTGTGCAAAGGATATGCCCAAGTAGAAAGGATTGATTTTGAGGAAACATTTTCCCCAGTGGACAGATTAGAATATATCAAAATGTTCTTGGCATTTTCATGTTTTAGAAAATTTAAAATATATCAAATGGATGTCAAATCAATATTCTTAAATGGAAATCTAGAAGAAGATGTTTATATAGAAGAACCTAAGGGATTTATGTTATCAAAAAATAAAGACTATGTCTACAAATTAAAGAAAGCATTGTATGGTCTCAAATAATCCCCCAGGGCATGGTTTTAAAGACTTGATAATCATGTACAACAACAAGGATACAAAAGAGGATATACTAACAACAATGTTTACATTAAAAATGAAAACCAGAATATGATTATTGTCATAGTATATGTGGATGATATCATCTTTGGGAGTAATCAAAATCCTCTAAGCAAACAATTTGCTACAGAAATGAAAAAAGAGTTTGAAATGTCAATGATTGGTGAAATACCATTCTTCTTGGGTTTACAAGTTTCAAAATAAGATAAAACCATATTCATATCTCAGACTAAATACATTAAAGAAATGTTGAATAAATTTCATATGGAAGAATGTGAACCTGTGAGCACTCATATGGTTACATGATGAAAACTAAGAAAAGATGATAAATCACCAAACGTAGACCAAACCATGTATAGATCAATGATTGGTAGCCTATTATATAGACCAGATATCATGCAAGTTCTAGGGTTAGCAGCCAGATTTCAATTGGCACCTAAAGAGACTCATATGAAGGAAGCTAAAAGAATTTTCAGATATCTCAAAGGCACATTGGATTTTTTATTATGGTATCGTAAAGAAAAAGACTTCACTTTGACTACATATACTGATGCATATTGGGTTGGTAGTGTGGATGAAAGAAAGAGCACTAGTGGAGGAGCATTCTTCCTAGGAAAATGTCTTGTGTCATGGCTAAGTAAAAAGCAATCTTCCATATCACTATCAACAATAGAAGTTGAATATATTGTTGTTTCATATTGTTGCACTCAAGTAATGTAGATAAAACAAACCATAGAATACCTACAAGTAAAGTATGATCATCCAATTATTATTAACTGTGACAATACCAGTGCTATAAATCTATCTCAAAATCATGGCATGCACTAAAAAACCAAGCATATCCCAAATAAATTTCATTTCTTAAAGGAAAAAGTTTCACAAAAAATTGTTAAAGTGTAATATGTGGATACCAAAGAACATATTGCAGATATATTCATAAAACCTCAAATTGGGGGTAATTTCCATATCCAATTTAATTGCACAAGTTTCATCAGAGAAGGAGTACATGGGTAGGGGGAGTATAACCTCAAGGGGAGCAAAGAAACATCCCTTCTGTCGTTGTTGTCAAAGGGGGAGAATGAACAGTAAAAATCAATTAAAATAAAGAGATTTTATTTTGTTTCCATCAATGCCAAAAGGGGGGAATGTTGGACATGGTGTTATAGTGTTGGCATTGATGTCAAAAAGAGTATACAAGTTTGGTGTTAGCATTGATGCAAAAAGGATCAATATGGTTACCATGATTAGTGGTTAAAGTGGTATTTCCATTAATACATAATGTTGGATATGGTTTTTTTCCATTATGTGGATCTGAAACAGATTATAGGATCTGATTAATATAAAAAGGGAAAATACTATGTTTCGAGTATGATTGGTTGATGAAATCCTTTGTTCATTATATATATGTCAAAACTCTGTCAAATTGAGTAATTCAGGTCCCTGAAATATCTGTGGAGAATTGTAGTTGATGAGTTCAGTGTAAGTCATGTATGCACACCCTCAATAGGAGGTCAAACTAAGAGAGATTTAGAAATAATATTGATATTTGATCACATTGGATCAACGATCTATATCGTTATGTGTGGGAAATATTGAAGACCATCAAATATGGAAGATTCGACTGACAACCATCGACATAGTCGTATCGGGTCAACATCATTGGATCAGAACCATCAGACTGTGAGAAATACAAGTGAAGAAAAATGCCCGATGTCTGAAATTCCAAAGTGGATCTAGCTATCCAGTAACTGGCCATATCAACGTCCACTAAAATTCGTCGATCTAGTCATATCGGGTCAACATCATCAGATCAGAACAATCGGACTCTAAGAAATACAAGTGAAGAAAAATGTTCAATGTTCGAAATTCCAAAGTGGATCTATTTGTCCACTAACCAAGCAGATCAATGTCCAGCAGGCTGTCGGTGGATTAAAGTTATGACAAAGTTAAGTGTGGGGTCAGCTAGAGAGGATATTTCAGGATTGTTAGATCATAAGTTACATTTAATGATAGTTGTTAGATTCCAGTTATAAAACCTAGAGAAAACCCAATCATCCACCCAACATTTGATTAATTCCCAGTTGTTGGATCGCAAGCAGGATCTAGAAGTAACCTCAACCATTGATCATGAGCAGAGAGGGAAAGATCAATGAATGTGGGTATTTCACATTATCAAAGTACGTGAGGGTTAACGCAAAGTGGATTTGTGAAATAATCTAGACCATTGGTGATCGTACCATGTGTCACCTCCAGATATTTTCGCATTGCGTCAAATTGTTATTAAATCACCTTGTTGTAGTTACGAAATGAACAAGCATTGTTCATATCAATGGTTGATCAAGATACAACCGTTAATCTGGTTAGGATCTAAGTTATGATTTTAAGTGCTATTTTGGCTTAACGCTTGGTCATAAGTCCAGATCACATGGATGAAATTCACCAAAGAATTAGCACTAAAGAATAAGCGCTCGATCATAACTCATGGTTACAATCTTTAGTCTCTGACACTATTAAAAGACAAATATCCATGAAAATCCTGATTTACCAGTGCCAATTGAGAATATAATTCTTAACTTTTATTAAATAGATTTGATCGAGTTAATTGTGAAGACAAGGAAAATAAGGCTTCAAACTGAAATTAAAGCTTTTTTGTGAAAATAAGTAATTTTTCCTTAAATTACATTAAATTCGTGAAAAGGTGCATCGGTTAAAAAAAAAAAGACACAATGTTTCAAATTTACACATGTTGAAAGACTATATAAACCAAAAAATATGGTACAAGGAATATGTCTATGTGGTCTAATTCAGAAGAAACAAAACACAGACAGAGTCCAAGGAAGAACCTGAAACATTCAAATGAAGGGTAGAAGGGAGGAGCAAGGGAGGATTAAAGTCCTCTACAAGTTGAAGCCTCAAACATGGAGTTGGTGCTTCCTCAAGTTAGTGTTTGAAAATAAGAGGATTGGATTTATCTATAGGTTGGAGCGATCTACAAGGATTTGGTGCTTCCTTAAGTTGGTTCTTAGAAAGTAGGTGATTGGTGTCTCCTTGAGTTAGTTCTCAAAAGAAGAAAGATTGGTGTCTCCTACACATTGTAACTTGTTCTTTTTTTTATTGTTATAATTAATCTTTGTTTTTAGTACATTCTTGTTGATCAATTGTTGTGATTAATAATTATAATAATTTATTATTGTTAAAATATTGAAAAAAGAGAAGATACACAATACAATAGAGACACAGATATATGTGGTTCACCCAGTGTGGGCTATATCCACCAGAGAAATTTCCACATCCTTCCTTATTATTATCCAGAAAAATGAAGGGATACAACCTACAACACACCCATTGTAACTTCCTCTTCTTTTTCTCACAGTATGCTCTTTCAGAATACAATATTCGTAATAATACACAACCACAATATAATTCCCTCATAAAAGAGGGTTTCCTTCTAGGGAAAAAAATCCCTAAAATAACTTCTACCATCAGATCTGCGACCTTATAATGAACGGTCCATATTCACTACTAAATTACAATATTTTACAAGGGAAAGTTTCCTTCGGGAGTGCCCCATTGGGGGCCCATTGGCCCCTGGATCCCGCAAGGGGGGAAATCCCCCCTGCAACCCCCCTGCATGGAGGGGTGTACAGTCTCCATGGGGTATAAACGCAGCTAAAAATAAAGACTTTTGAATCAGGAAGATAATCAGGCTCCACAACCAACAATCTCCCACTTGGAGAATGATCACAACAATTCCACTGTTGATGTACCTACTGGACTATGATCCACCTTGGACCTGGAAAATTTCTCATCTTCACCTTCATGCTTGAAGGACAACTCAAACTGAGCAAGAACTCAATTTCTCCCTGGTTACTCCCTTTGTTAACATGTGTATAGGATTCTGGCTAGTATGTATCTTTTCCAACTTCAAATGTCCATATTCCAAGATGGATCATATGAAATGGTACTTGAGTTGTATATGCTTAGTCTTCAAATGGGAGGTTGATTTCTTTGCAAGATGAATGGCACTCTCGTTGTCATTCTCCTTCTTCTTTCCCAAGTCCTCCATAAACCTCTGTAACCAAATCATCTCTTTACTATCCTCTGTAGTAGAAACATACTCTACTTCCATTTTTGAAAGTGCAACAACCTTTTGTTGTTTTGAAATCCAACTTACTGTTGTTCCACCTACAGTAAAAACATACCTTGTGGTGCTCCTCCTGCTATCTTTATCACCTGCCATATTTGAATCAACATATCCATGTAGAAAAATGTTTGAATCTCCAAAACATAATGCATGAGTAGTCGTACCTCTCAAGTACATGAGAATCCACTTTACTTCCTCCCAATGTTCTTTACATGGATTGTTCATATACCTACTCACAACTCCCACTGCATGTGCAATATCTGGTCTTGTGTAAACCATCACATACATCAAGATGCCAACTGCTGATGAATAAGAGACCCTAGAAATGTATTATATATTCTCTTGTGTCTTAGGATACATTTCCTTGGTTAATTTGAAATGTCTGGCTAAATGTGTACTAACTATTTTTTCATTTTGCATTCTAAACCTCTCCAACACCTTCTCTATGTACTCACCCTGAGACAATGTCATTTTGCAATTTTTCTCATCTGTTGTTATTATCATACCAAGGATTTTCTTTGTAGCACCTAAATCCTTCATCGCAAATCAATTGGCTAATTTCTTCTTGAGCACATTTATATCCTGCATATTAGACCCTGCAATAAGCATGTCATCTACATACAATAAAAAGATAATATAGCTTCCATTTTCTTGCCATTTATAATAAACACAGTGATCAAAATGACATCTACTATCACCTTGTTCTTTCAGAAACCCGTCAAACTTTAAATACCACTTCCTTAGAGCTTGCTTTAGGCCATACAAGCTCTTCTTCAACCTGCATACCAAATTTTCCTTCCCTTTTGATTTCATACCCCTGTGGATGCTGCATATAAATATCTTCATCCAAATCTCCATGGAGAAAATTTGTTTTTGCATCTAATTGTTCAAGATGCAAATATTATACTGCCATAAGACTTAAAATAGTCCTAATTGAATTTATTTTAACAATAGGAGAAAATATTTCACCAAAATCTATACCTTTATTTTGTGCAAACCCCTTTACAACATGTCTAGCTTTGTACCTCTGTTTGCCTCCATCTTCTTCCTTCAACCTGTAAACCCATTTATTCTGTAATGATCTTTTTCCTGTAGGAAATTGAACCAAGTTCCAATTTTGGTTATCTACCAAGGAATCTATTTCCTCTTTGATTCCTTTCTCCCACTTCCTTTTAGTGTCTACCTGCATTGCCTCTTCATAACTTTCTAGTTCATTGGAATCAGGCAATAATAAATAATATAATGAAGGAGAGTATCGTTAAGGGGGTCTACTTAACCTGGTAGATCTTCTAAAAACAATTGCAAGAGTTTGAGTTACCTCTTGCTCCTATTGTTGTACATTTTTATTTTCTATTACCTTTGGAATTTATTTTTCAGTGATCTCATCAAGCACTGTGTATTTTGGTTTTTCTTCTTCCTATTTCCTTCCCTGCAACTAATCTTTATACATGACCTCATTGAATATGACATCTCTACTCCTAATGATTTTAATATTTTCATAATCCCATAAGCGATAACCAAAATCATTAACACCATATCCAATAAAGGTACACTTTTTGGATTTTGCTTCAAGCTTTGTTCTATTTTCCTTATCAATATGGACAAATGTTTCACAACTAAAAGTCTTCATAAATGAATAGTTAACCTTTTTACCTTTCCATGCCTCCTATGGAATGCCACTATCCAAATAACTTGAAGGTCCTCTGTTTATAAATTAAACAATAGTATCTACAACATCTTCCCAAAATTGTAAGGGCAACCCTCCATGCAATCTCATATTCCTTGCATGCTCCATGATTGTCCTGTTCATCCTTTATGACACACCATTTTCTTATGGTGTTCCTAGAAATATCTTCTCTCTATGAATCCCATGGTATGGACATTAATCATCAAACACCTTGCTACAGTATTCACCTCCATTTTCTGATCCGAGACACTTCAACCTTTTTCCTGTCTTATTCTCAACCAAAGCTTTCCATATCTTAAAAGTATCAAAAACATCATATTTTTGTCGAATGCAATAAACTCAAGTTTTTATACTTGTATCATAAATAAAAGTAACATAATAACGAGAGCCACCAAGAAATTATACTTGAGATGGTCCCCATACATTTGTATGCACAAGCTCTAACTTTTCATTCTTCTTTACCTTTCCAACTCTGAGAAATCTGACTCTCTTTCGTTTTCCATAAACACAGTGCTCACAGAAATCCAAATCAATTTGTTTAATATCTGGAAACAAATTTCTTTTGTGAAGTATCTACATCCCCTTCTCACTCATGTGTCCAAGCCTATGATTCCACAGTGTTGTATCCACTCCTGTAGAAGCTAAAGAGATAGAAGAGTCAATATTACCAATACATAAATACAATTTACCTACATTCTTTCCTTTTTCTATCACTAGTGATCCTTTGGTGACCTTCCACACCTTATCTGTAATATAGATATACATCCTTCACTTTCCAATTGCCCAATTGAAATTATATTTTTCCTTAGATTTGGAACATGTCTTACCTCTTTCAACAACCATTGGTTTCCATTCTTTTTCTTTATTTGTCTCTTTCCCATTCCAACAATTTTTCATGGTGCATCATCACCCAAATGAACCTGTCCAAATCACCTTGAACATAATATAGAAAATGTTTCATATGGGGTGTGGCATGAAAGGAATCCCATGAATCTACCACCGAAGAATCAGAAATATTATCTACAGAAACAATCAAATCATCTTGTAACACATCACCTATTACATTTGCTTCCTTATTTTTCTCTTACTGTCCATCTCTTTGTTTCTTTGGAGCTTTGCAGTCTTTCTTCAGATGTCCTTTCTTCCCACAATTCCAACACTTTATCTTTCCCAGTCTGTATTTGGATCTGCCCTTCCTAGACTTCCCATGGTTCCCTAGACGTTTTCCTCTTTCCCTTTGTCTACCCCTATTTTCCACAATCAAAGCATTACCTGATGTCTCACTTGTGATTTTCCTTTGCATTTCCTCGCTAAGGATAACACCAACAACATCATCAAACTTTAAGGTGTTTGAACCAGAGATAGAGTTACTTATAGCCATGACCAAGCTATTCCATATTTATGGAAATGAACATAGAATCAAAAGAGCCCTAATCTCATCATCAAAGCTCACTTTTACAGAACTTAACTAACTAGTGACCGTGCTAAACTCATTTAAATGGTCAGTAATAGACCCACCTTCTAACATCTTCATCATAAAAAAATGCTTCATTAAAAATACCTTGTTTGAGGCCGAGGGCTTTTCATACAGCGAAGCCAATTTCTTCATCAGATCCTTCGTTGTATTTTCACTTGAAATGTTAAAATCCACCGTAGCTTCCACGCACAACCGTATTGTTCCCAGTGCCTTTCTGTCAAGAATATCCCATTCTTCATCTTTCATACTTGTCGGATTCTTTGATTTTATGTTTAATGGTATGTAAAGATCCTTTTGATACAGATAATCTTCCATTTTCATCTTCCACAAATTGAATTTTTGGTCGTTAAATTTCTCTACCCTAAACTTTCCTTCTTCCACCATTTCTCCCACTCGAACCAGGAACCCTCTTTTCTCGAAAGTTACCTTTCGCTCTGTTACTAGTTGTTAGAAAGATAGGAAATAAAATAAAAAAAAATGCAGAAATAAAACAAAAAATATACATAATAAAATAGAGACACATATATACATGGTTCACCCAATGTGGGCTACATCCACCAGAGAAATTGCCAGGTCTTTCTTTATTATTATCTAACAAAATGAAGGGATACAAACTACAACACACTTGATGTAACTTCCTCTTCTTTTTCTCACGGTATCCTCTCTAATAATACAATATTCACAATAATACACAGCTGTAATACAACTCCCTCATAAAAGAGGGTTTCCTTCTAGGGAAAAAATACCTAAAATAACTTCTAACATTAGATATGCGACCTTATAATGAATGGTCCAGATTGACTATGAAATTACAATATTTTACAAGGAAAAATTTCTTTCGGGGGGCCACTGGCCCCTGGACCCCACAGGGGGGGGGGGGGGGAATCCCCCCCGCAACCCCCCCGCGTGGAGGGGTGTACAATATTCATGGGGTATAAATATGACTGAAAACAAATACCTATGAATCAGGAAGATGTTCATGATGTGATCAAGTGATCAAATTTATATCATATGGAGATATTAAGATCCAATATGCACTATGATGTTTTTATCACAATGTGCTTTGCTTAATTGTTGTAATGGTGTTTTTAGACAACTCCCTTTGTCTTAAATTTTTTTTATTCCCTCTTCGATTATCTATAGAATTGTCTTTTTGTTTCATTATAGGTTCCACCCCCTTTCCCAACATCTAAAAACTATGTTTTATTTGAATATGAACAAAATAACCATATATCCAACTCCAATTATCTTATGAGAGATCCCACCTTCTGTCACTCATTTTCAAGTTATACCACTATATATTTCTTGAAAGTGGACAGGTCTAGACCACTCTCATATAGCCATGCTTCAAAAGAAAAGGGCCTTTTTTTTGGACAAATATTGCAATGTGGAAAAAAATCAAGAAGTGAGGCAAAATATACAACAAAACCACATGTCAAGCAACTCACCAGCTCCACCTCCTCAAGTCCTTCTAACTTTTCAAGGTCTTGGCATGCACCCATCCATAATTTTCGCCTTAGATGAGTATACATGGTAATAAGATGCCATTTTTTTGAGCTAAATTTTTTGCATTGTATGAACTAACCAATGGAATTGAGTTATCCAATTGAGATATACTCTTCTCATTAGCGTTCTTAGGTCCATTATTGAGGTCTATCTTTTCTTAATAATTGTGGCTACTAGAAGGCAGAGTTGAACCCATGTCCAGTACATTTCCATAATGATTACAAAATCACACTAACATTCCATTGAAGAAACTGTGTCCATGGGAATCTATATTGATGTTGATTGGATCATTATATTATTTTTCATCTATTTCGATGCTTTATGGGTGAAAAAATTGGGGGAATCAACTTTGAGAGCCATTTTAGTAACTGGACCAAATTTGGAAATTTGGGTCCAAAAAACATCTAAAATCTTGTGTAGCCATTTTGAGGCATCAAACGACACATTTTTATGGTCCAAACCTTACTATGGATATGCCATCTATATTGTTCACATCAAGACCTTTACAATGGTGCAAGAATCACCTCAATTTGATTTCATATGTGAAATTCATACCTCCCGCAATTTGACCTACCGTATTGATCACCATGGTGGGAGTGGATGCCACACCAACCTACATTACTTAAACATGTGGGACTAACCACGTAGTGGATTTTCTAAGAATATTATAGAAAGACCAAAACCTTATCAAAATTTAGGGTTGAGTGAGTCAAAACCCTACCCCTAGATGGCCATCGGGCTATCTTAAATATCAGGCCACTAGGAGGAGAAGGGTTCCATTCTATGTTATTGCATTTCATTCCATAGCATAGAAAAACAACTAAAGTTGGAAAATTAGAGAGCATAATAGAGGGGGTTAATGTTATGTAGTATAATAGGCCATGGATCTCAAGTAAATCCATAGAGAGTGCATACTCCTTTTTACTTACATTATTTCCATACTAGAAAAGAGAGCAAAGAAACGCCACCTTCTAGTTGGGTTTTCTCCTGTAAGGGTTTCCCAGAACAAATATTTGTTTTATTTTGTGGATTGTGTGTGATTGTATTTTATTGTTCTCTATTTTTTACATTTTATCTATTTCATACATAAGCAAAAATTCAGTAACTAAACATTCTAGAATCTAAAGGAATTAAACCTTCATAGTGTAGATTTCAGTTTTATTTAATAGAAATTTTGTGACAAACTATTCTAGTGGAATACCCACGACAATTTATAGATAATATTGGTATTAGAGCGAGGTTTTTTTGGGATATATGTGGAAATTTGCATTGATCTGGGAATCATTTTAAGAAGAAAGTTGTGGAACCCTATCCAAGGTCGATGAGTCTGTTCATAACAACCCTCAAGATCTAACAGAGGAGAGATTTGTGAGGCTAGAAGAGAAATTCGCTAACATATCTCGCAATATGTACTTGCTCATGGAAGCTCTAGCAAGTAATTTCAGACTGATCAGAGAAGTTGGAGGGTCTAATTCAGAGATTAGATCAGGTGAGGAATTGGGAGATAATAAAGACCCAAAGAAGGAGTCGTGGAAATAACCTAAGAAAGAGCATCCAAGTTCAAGTATCATTAACCCTTCATAGTCCTTATTCAATGTGGAACTGAAAGTGGAAATAAATCCATACCAAGGTGAGATCGATGCATTAAAACTAAATAGTTGTTTGCAACAACTAGAAGTTCATTTTAGTATTCACCATATAGATGAAAAGAAAAATATTTAATTTCCTAGATTAAAGTTAGAGGGCCATGATTTAACATGGTGGGAAATCCATATGGAAACACTTAGGCTAGAGGGTGATATGCTAGTAACTATGTGGGAGAACATCAAAACCCTCATCAAGTCTCAATTCTACCCTATTGGGTATGTAGAGGACCTATAGATCTGGTGGCACTACTTCAAGAAGAGGCAGGAGTACACCATTGGGTTCAAAAAGATGGAAATCATGTTGGGTATCTCTCCCAATAACCATGATGTACTCTTCAAGCATATAGGGGGTTTACACAGTCATTTATGAAAGCAGGTGATATTATTCAAGCCAAGGACAATGGATGAGGTGTATGTATAGGAAATAATAAAGGAAACCAAGTGGTTCCAATCATAAAGAGCACTAGGAATCTTCTAAGGAGGGGAAGAAGAGTGGAAAGGGGGAAATGATAAGAAGATGATAACCACTACACATCACTGCAAGGATCCTAGAAACCATTGCAATATTGATGATCACACCAAGGAAAAGTGTTGGAAACTACATCCAGAGATGAACTCAAAGAACTACAAGAAGAATGGAAAGAAAAAGAACCATCTAGCCACATATTCAAATAATCAGGTTGAAAGTAGCTTTGATTTGGATGAAAATATTGTCTTCACATCTATGCAGAAGGAGGTGACTAATCCAATCATCCTTCATCACCAGGTAGTGAATGAGATGACTAATACCTTCCACATCATGATTCAGGTCAAAAATACCAAGATATATGCTCTGTTCGACTCTGGTTCACAAGCTAATCTCATAGCAGTGGATCTGGTCAACAAGCTTGGAGTGGAGGCTCATGATAATCCTATCCCCTATCCATTGGCTTGGGTAGATTAAATTTTTTGTAAGTGTTGATTTTATATATGAAGTAGAATTGGACATAGTACCATTGGATGTTGCCGAGTCAATTAATTGTCATTAATAAACCCCTTTCACTTGTCAACCTGGTTCGTAAACTTGTGATCTATATACACAATATGTGCAGGTAAAACATGGAAGTCTAAACTATTCTATCATATTAGGGGACAAGTAAATCAAACTGCAATACAATCATTCATCAAAACATAAGGAAACTAATAAGCAAGCCCTTTTGAACAACTTCACTTTGTCCACTGGATTGATATTGAGTATGAGCATAATTAATAGCTCTGCATGTCATGCATAGATATTTGATTTATGCATGATCATGTACTTTAATTTTTTCTCATCCGAATTCTCAATCAATGGATGTTTAGGTGTTCTCACAAAAAAGATTCAAGTGCTGGTAAATAACTTAAAGATAAGGACAAATGACTAATTCTTTTAACAAATCTCCTTCTAGGATCCAAGAGGCAATCTTTCACTTTAATAAGCTAAGTGTCCATGCTTTTGTATACAAGGTTAGATATGATAATAAGAATCCAAATTTCTTGTCAAAAACTAATAAAACATAGTGTTAACTATGGTCACAAGTTTTACTCCAACTATTTTCTTTAATCAATCAGCTATAAGGACGTTGAATCCCTATTCAATGCTACAGATCTTATATTGAATCCCTTAGTCTAGAGTTAAATCTCATGAACAATAAATCTAAGACTTGACCCACAATCAATATACTCAATGCAATAAACATGTGGTGGCATTGCACTTCCTTTATACAAACAATTTGATTGCACATAGGTGTGACTCAACGGTCATGCATTGTTTAGTATTAATCGTGTGATAGGAATAATAGAGAGAACTATTGAAATGAAATTAACAAAAATTCAAGATTAATTCTCACAAGGAGGCTCAGGATGTATCTAGGTTTGGATGTTGTTCTATAAGTGATTAAATTGACCTTTATCAGACTGTGTGATCTATTTGTAAACAAGACTGTGAAACTTGCAATAGCTGGAAAGATTAACAATGATTTCAACAAGATAGTTGTTGGATTAATGAGAGGGGGGGCGAATTAGTAATAGAGAAATTTAATCCTTTTTAACCATATAATCCAAGTGTTATTTCAATGTAGCATTATCATCCAATAACTGCAAAGTAAATAAGAAATGAACAAATGAACAATCATACACATACACAGTACACCAGTGTTTTACGTGGAAACCCAAAGTAGGAGAAAACCACATAATGCTTTTTCTTATATGTCTTGAATAATTACATTCATTGGAAGCACCAACTTCCTTTGTTTTCTAGCTGCAACTCGAAGGAGGCTCCAACCGCCTTGTTTCTCAAGCTACAACCTGAAGGAAGCTACAACTCCCCTATTCTCTAGCTACAACTAGAAGGAGGCTACAACCCCCTATGTTCTCCGGCTACAAATGGAAGGTGGCTACAACCGCTGTCCTTGCCCCGTCCAACCACCCTGAAGTAGAAGTAGAATTATGGAACCGCTGTCACACTATCAGTGTGAGATATACCATTGTAAACCTGTACCAATAAACCTGAACCATGCATCAACCATGCATCAACCTGTACCTCAACCTGTAATCAACCTGTACCATAAACGAGTGAATCAACCATGCACCAACCTATACCAAACAACCTGTAATCAACTTGTACCATAAACAAGTGCATCCAACCATGTACCAAGTATGTACCAATCATGTGCCAACTACTCATAAACTATGACTCATCAATATGTACCAATCATGTGCCAACTACTCATAAACTATGACTCATCAATATGTACCAACATCATTAACTATACACCTCATGTATGTTAAGCCCTAATATTGGCTCATTACCCCTTAATTGTGGCATATTACATTAGTAATGGTATTTTATTTATGTCTGCTTTATTCCATTAGTTGTAATTATACCTCCTAGTCTCCTATATATACCAAGGAGAC
>CBVK0100154127.1:0-29438 GCA_900067695.1 Picea abies
CTTCCGATCTCACTTCCAATGAATTAAAAGAATTAAAAATACAATTGGTGAATAAGTTAAGTATTTATCCATTAAATATATTTTTTGGGCTAAACTTCATAAATTTCATAAATCATTATATTATAAAAATTTCGCCCACTTGAAATTTTAGGGCCTCAAATTTCGCCCCTAAAATTATCTATGGATGACAGAGACACTTCAATTATTAAGTTGCAAGAACAGTTGAAGAAGGCTCACTTTGTTATAGCACAGTTGCAACATGAAAATAGAGAATTGAAGAAGAAGTCTCTAGAAGAATATTTCAAGAAATATACCTTTGCGATAGTAGAAAGGTCAACACTCTCAACTCCAACCGGTTCTAAAACAAGGAGTAAAGGGAAAATGGTAAAGCATATTCTAGAGGTAGAGGAGATTCCTAAGCCTAGTGTACCTTTAACAAGGTCCTCAACTAGGAATTTGCAGCATCAAAAGGAAATCCCAACATAGAATCAACGAGCATAAAATAAAGATGATGAAGGAAAACAAACTTTCAGGAGGCTAAATAAACAACTTAGAGAATCAAAAAATGTGATATTTCAACTCAAGGAGTAAGATAAGAAATCCAAATGAAGTTTTCTAAACACATAAGAGACTGTGGACCCGCAATAGACAAAGTTTCATCAATGGTGAGAAGGACCATGTGATTACACAGATAGTTGAAGAGTTTTTATCAACAAAACCTCATTTTGAGGAAGGATAGAAATACCCTCAAGCAAATTTTGAAGCAGGTGGAGATTGGAAAGAAGGGCAAGGTTGACTTGCTAGCTGAAGCAGCAGAGAACTTAACCACTAAGACTTTTTTGACGCATTTTTTTCATTTTTCCATTTTGAATCCATTTTTGCAAAAGGTGGTGACTGCGCAGCGAAATTGTTGCACAACAGTGATAGAATGACCAGAACAGCTCCAACTCGGCTTGAATGGTTTGACAAGTGTTCCATCCCATCTCCAATGAACATCAGTAGTGGAAATCACAACTTTGGGTTTCATTTATTGTCATATCAAATTCATTGTAATGAGTCCAAGTCAACTCCTTCTTTTTAGAAGTTCGTTAAAGATCTCATGTTGATTATGTGCAATTGTTAGCATTGTTTTAGGATCATAGTTGGATCCAACTTTGATACTATAGACATATTTTTTCGTATATATTCATGCATCTACGAAAACTAAAGGGTTGGCAAGTGTGTATAGGAATAATATCGAACATATTTTTTTCCTTTCTATTAATGAAAAATTGTTATATCAGAAGTCCTTGAATTTTGACCACAAAGATACATGATTGTTATATTTTATGAATGTGTTTCCTCAGTCTTTTATTTCATGTTTTATACTTGATATTGTATGGTTTTTTCTTTATGTTAATGTGAAATATATGTATCAAAACTCATCTTTATCAGATGCTATGTTGCATGTAGTTCTATTTGCATTTATGCTATAATTTCTTTGAGATGCATCCTTGTTAGATGCCTTGAAGGATTATTGTTTTCTTTGTAACCCATTGTCTACAAAATATCTATTTGGATTAGAATATTACTTTCTATCTTGCCTATGTTTAGTATTTTCTTAAATATAACAGGTATCCAACAAGTTTTATTTACTTTCGACTTTAGTGACTCCATAGCCCAATGTAATTTATGTTCATATTGCCACCAACCCTATAAATTCATTTATTTTAGAGATATAGCCTTTGAGTCAAACCAAATTAATCTTTCGGTGATTGATTTAAAGAGAGAGAGCCCTCTCTGGTTGGAAGGGCTAGCTTCCAACCCTAAGTTGGTTTTAGGTTACTCTTGTACCTATTTCCTCCTCATCCAAGGAAATTACAGAGAGATAACATTTTGGCATCGTTATAGGGGAAGCGAAGGTAAAACATTTCCCTAGGAAAATGATAAAAATTTCTAAAAATGGTTCCTAAGAGTGGCAGTGAACTGGATTTAGATTTCGCTGAAATTTCACTCTAGCGAATCCAAATTTGAAAATCAGTTGTTGAAGATAAATTTTGTTACAGAATCCTGGCTACCCAAAGAAAATACACAAGGCATCATCCAGATCTATATCCCCCACAAGCCATTGACAACCCAGAAGGAATTTTGCGCAAAATTAACAAAAAATCAACTCAATCAGGTATTTTTATGGACAGAGTTTTGTCATTTCCTAAAAGTGGAGTAAAAAGCATTGATGACCTTGAATTTGATATTGAATTTGAGAATTCCTTGTTTAGATCTAAGTCAGAATCTGATTTGACTAAAATTATATTTGATGAAAAGAAATTTCAAACCTTTATTCTTGTTGTTCCTATCAGAGCTATAGTAATTCCCAGTCAGATCATACAGTCAGGTCAAACTCCTCCTAGAGTTATGGAAGAAAGATTTTCCCCATTAGTCCTCCCTGTTGCACTTCATGATCTACCATAGAATTATGAACAAAGAATCAAACAGTTTGATGCAGAAGGGGATGTGACTTCCCATCAACATGTAGATAAATTCATTTATTTCAGAGATCTTGAAGACGTAGATGATGAAGATGTTAAGACGAGATTATTTTCACAAATTTTTTTAGGAGCAGTTAGGAAATGGTTTAAATATCTCCCAGTGAATAGCATTCCTAACTTTGAAAATTTTGAAACTCTTTTTCTTGGGAGATGGGGGAGTAAGAAAAACCCTTTGTAGTTATTGACACAATATAACCATTTAAAATTACTCACTGCTGAGACAGTAAAAGATTTTTCCAGTAGATTCATGAAGGTCTATAACTCCATTCATGATCAAGTAAATCCTCCCCCAGAAGTTGCTCAGCTCCATTATGTTGATGCATTCGAAAATGAATTTTCCCTATTACTAAGAGAAAGAAGGTCCATTTTTCTAACTGATATGATGAATGATTCCATTGAAGTGGAAGTGAATTTAGCTTCATCAAGGAATATTAAGCTCCAAATAGAAGCTAATAGAAAGAAAGCTAAAGAAGAAACACTACCTTCTACTTCTCAAGGTTGGGATGAAAAAATTGACTTAATGGTAAAGACTATGGAGAAATTGGTAGAAAAAATTGTCATTTGATGATAGACCTCATGACCTTCAGGACAGAAATCAAAATTTTAGGAGACCTCCAGTTCCTCAGATAAGACATAGAGAACAAAGGATTCCAATTGATCAGCTAGTTAGATCTCCTCTCCAAAATAATTATGTTGCAGAGTTGTTTGAGGAACCTCTTGAAGATATTCATTGTTTTGTCCTAGAAGGGTCAAGAGTTTACTTAACTAAAGAATAACATGATACATTTATGCAAGATGAGGAATTAAAGGAGAAAGAGGATTACAGGAAAGGATATTAGAATTCCATCATGGAATTCCAAAAACAATATAACCTCAAAAATAAGAAATTTGCAGCCAGTACTCCAAAGGATCCTAGAGCTGACTTTCCCTCTTCTAGTCATCAAGAAAAGTTTTTTCCAAAGAAGGATACATCAAATAAAGGAAAACGGAAAGAATATCCTCCTAGAGATGTTCCGAAGGTATGAATAGAAACAACTCTAAAAGAAGTAGAAAAATATCAACCCTTCTTTAATTTTGAAAATGAAATAGAAAAGATTAAGATTTATTTACATTTTAATGAGCTAATCAGAGATATGAAATACAAAAGTCAGATTGTAAATATGCTTAAAATAGAACAGACCTCAAACACCCTTAATGTACAAGATGATCATCCTCATATTTTATTTGTTCTCTGGGTTGAAGAAATTAGCAAAGATGATGATGTGCCTCTGTTTTATGTTAGCCTAAATATCCATAATGTAACTCTTCATAATGAAATGTTAGATTCGGGAGCATCTCACAACTCGATTCCAAAGGTGATCATGGAAGAGTTGGGCTTGGATATCTCCATACCATACAAGGATCTGTTTTCTTTTGATTCAATAAGGTGAAATGTGAGGGTTTAATCAAAGATATTGTTGTTACTTTAGCTCAGATCCCATAAAAAACTACGATAATGGAGGTAGTTGTTGCAGACATTCCTCCTAAATTTGGAATGCTACTATCAAGATCATGGGCTGCTAAACTCAAGGGTACCTTTCAAATGGACATTTCTTATGCCAAAGTGCCAATATTTGGTGAGGACATAAGTTTATACAGGGAGTTTCATTTGAAATACATGGTCAGTGGCAAAGATAAACCCAACAATCATCTTATTTACTCAATTGAGAATGACATTGGATGTTTTATTTTCTATAATGATTTATGTTTTGAAGAAGATGATCATATTGTTTCAAAGGATCGGCAAAAGGGATCAGTTTTAGAACAAAACAATAAAGAGCATGAAGGTGTGTGGAATATGGATTTTGATGGAGACAACAAAGAGGGAGAAGGAGTTGGTGTTTGGATCATTTCACTTGATACTACTTCAAAATTGTGTTCTTATAAATTGGCTTTTGATTGCACTAATAATATGGTTGAATATGAAGCTCTCATTTTAGGATTGGGGGTTTTAAAGGATTTAAAAGCTAAGAATATATTTGTGCATGGATATTTTGAGCTTATAATCAACCAGATTAAAGGTACATATCAAACAAAGCATACTAGAATGAGAATCTATAGGAATTTGGTCCTGGATTTGCTTGAATATTTCTATGAATATAACATTTTAGTGCTACCATGGGAAAAAAACTGGATTGCGGATGATCTTGCCACATCATCAAGCATTTTTAAAATTCCAATTTATCCCAACAAGAAATATGAAATTGAAGTAAAACACAGGCCATATATTCCAGATAATGTCAAACAATGGCAAGTATTTGAAGATGACAAACAGAATATCATATTTATGCAGTCAAAATAAGAGTATGAAAATGTCCAAATTGACAAAGAAAATTTCTATGATGAAGATGAAAATGCAAATCTTGTATCAGTCTCAGATGGGTATGTAAATCAGATAACAGGAAGGGATATTATCCAACTAATGAACAATACAATTCCAAAGGGTCTTGTACCTCTAGAAAAATTGTTTGATGAAAATGATGTGGATAAAAATCCCAGGATAAGTCCAAATGAAAGTGAAGTTGATGACTTTAATAAAGGGATTGATAAAGAACCAAAAATTGTCAAGTTGTCTAATTCCTTGTCCTTTGAAAACAGAAATAAATATCTTGAATTAATGAGACAATTTTCTAATGTGTTTCCTTGGAGTTATGAAGACCTAAAGGTTTATGATAAAGGCATCATTCAACATACAATACAAATTAAAGAAGATCAGAAACCTTTCAAGCAAAAATTAACAAGAATAAATCCACTCTTGTTGCTACTCATTGAGAAAGAGATAAGGAAGTTATTTGATGCCAAGATAATTGTTTCTTTGAGATTATCCAAATGGATGGAAAAAAATGGAGGAATAAGGCTTTGTATATATTTTAGAGATTTGAATAGAGTTTCTCTTAAAGAAAACTTCTACCTTTTCCTATGAAACCGGTTTCTGTAGAAGCCCCTTTTCAACAATGGGGTTTGGATTTCATAGGAGAAGTACATCCTTCATTGTCAGCTCAGCACAGATGCATTTTTACATCCAAAGATTATTTCACAAAATGGACAGAAGTTGTACCTACCCGTCAAGCCACTGATTCAGTCATCATACAATTTATGGAAAGAAATATACTTTGAAGGTTTGGTTGTACAAGAAGGAATATTATAGATAACATGGTTTCTTTAAAGTCTAAGAAACTAGTTGAATTCTACACAAATTATGGTATCATGCTCAGTCACTCAACAACATATTACCCATAAGGTAATAGTTTGGTTGAATCATCTAATAAGAGTTTGATCATGATCATCAAAAATTTATTGCGGGAAAACAAGAAACATTGGCACAAGAAGGTGAATTTTTCACTTTGGGCAGACAGAGTGAGTACAAAGAAGTCTATTGACACATCTTCATTTTATCTTGTTTATGGTATAGAGGCATTTTTTCCTACTTCTATTGGACTGTCAGTCATGAAGTTGTTGCGGGAAGTAGATTCTGAACCAAACCATGTTCAGAGAAGAATAAGTCAATTATCTCGTGTTCATCAAATGAGAGAAGAGGTTTTTAAGAATGTTCAACTATATCAAGACAAAATGAAGAAATGTTTTGACAGGAAAACTAAGGCTGATGGCTTTCAGAACAATGATTTGGTTTTAAAATGGGATAAAAGGATTAAAGACAAGGGTAAACATTCTAAATTTGAAAATCTTTGGAAGGGACCATACAAGGTTGGAGAATATCATGGGAATAATGCATTCTTATTGCAAGAGATCAATGGAGAATACATCAGTGGAGGACCTATTAATGGAAGGTTTCTCAAGCATTATTTTACTTAAATCATTTCATTTGTTTTTCACTTCATTGTAAATATCCATTTTCTTTAGTAATTTTTTTTTCATTTTGGGTGCTACTCAACATATTCGAAGCTTGAAGAGAAGGCCCTAAGGTCTAATGAATAATTCCAAGTGTGTTTGTACATAAAATATCAAGTTAGTTTGAGTCATTTTAGTAGAAAATAAAGAGCCCGATGGATAAGGCTACTAGTTTGTCTATTCTTTGGCACCTCACAAGGAGGATGCCATCCCCATTGGAGCCTATGTTGGTATCCTATAAATAGGTTGTTAGGTTTTGAATAAAATTATATGATAAATTATTGTCTTGGGTCAGATAAGATCATTGAAGGATTTGTTCCTAAATCATAAGTCATAGATTTATCTATCATGGGTTGGGTTTTGTTTTTCAACCAAGTAACTTATGGGTTTTTCATCAAGATGTGGGTTGTCATGTCACTAAAGGGTCATGATGCCATTTCAATACATTCAGAGTCAGTATTGTCAAAGTTCTAATGGTTTCATGAATTCAAATCTATCAAGGACATGTGGCATCATCAAGAAAATCATCGTCCAGCGCAAGTTGTTGTACAACATCTCAATGTTGTGTATGGAAGTAAGATGAGGTATGATAGGACAATTCACATTTTAATTGAAGTTATATTTCAAATTTATCCTCCCTCCAAATAAAGAAAGCATAAAGAAATTGTTTCTCTTAATTTGTAATTTCAAAACCTCCAAGCCAAATTTGTTGCACACAAGTCCATGTTCTTTTCATTGTTGCAGAAAGGGAGCAGAGGACGCTATTATTCGTTGGTGCGCAGAAGACACTATTTTCATTTATTTTGCAGAGTACTCTACTCTCATTTGTTGCACACAATTCCATGTTCTATTCGTTGTTGTGCACTGCACAGAGGTTACTATTTTCATTTGTTGCATAGAGGTTACTATTTTCATTTGTTGTGCTAAGGGTTGACACACACCAGCATCATGACAACTCCAGAACATAGAAGAAAGAATGTAAAGGGTGGTGATTTTGTGAGGTTTGAGCCATAAGGTTTAAATTTGGTAAATGAAAACCTAGCGATCAGAGCATCCTTTGAACAAGTGGGTTGCATCAGGTTTTGTGAAAAAATTCATGGGTACAACAAATAGGTGGTGAGGGAGTTTGCACATAATTCTGATGGTGTTAAGGCTAAGGTGGTAAATCTTCAGTTGCAGGTTTCTGAAGATAGCATTGTTGTTGCAACAGAAATACCTGCTCATAGAAAACAATGGTTCAAAGGTATGCAGTTAGATCTGTCTTACCATCATGATTTTCTGAAGCCTAAATTCAAAAACACTAAATTTGGAGATACCATACCTAGAGAGTTTTTATTGGAAAGTCATAGTGATTTGTTGAGGGTTATCCAGAGGTTTTTTACATGTGAAGGGAGATTTAACATGGTTTACCAATACCATATCAGGCTCTTAATTAACTTCACTGGTAAGAAGCCTTTGAATCTGCCATATTACCTTTTCAGAAGTCTAGGAAGGATGGTTTCCATAGTATAACTAAGGAAGGAGAAAGGAGATGCTAGCATATTCCATTTTTCTTTTATCAAACTATTAGTATTGGAAGAACTCATAAAGAGAAATCAAGATTGGGAGTCTTTTCTAAACTCATTAAGCATAGCAGTAGATTCCCTAGGCATCCCATAAAGTTTGAGAAATGCACCCTCATCAGCAAAAAGAATTCCAACATCAATCCCTCAGAGTTCTTTCAAGAAAATGGAAAAAGAGACTGGAGATCCTGTAGAAAGTCAATAGGATAAAAAGAAAGGGAAGAAACTCTAGTTCTCTCTAGAAGTGACTGAAGCTCCTAGAAAACCACTCACCAAATCTGTAGCAAAGAGAATTCTTGTTATGCATACATCACAGGAAATTAGTGAGAGTCCAGAAACCTTCATACAACAAACCCTCTCAGATGAAAGAGACATTTCAATTATTGATTTGCAATAATATTTGAAGAAGAATAACTTTTTTATAGCACATCTACAACATGAAAATAGAGAATTGAAGAAGAAGTCTCTAGAAGAATCTTTCAGGAAATATACCTATGTGATAGTAGAAAGGTTAGCACTATCAACTCCAATTGGTTCCAAAACAAGGAGTAAAGGTAAAACAGTAAAGTAGACTCCAGAGGTAGAGGAGATTCCTAAGCCTAGTGTACCTTTAAAAAGGTCCTCAGCTAGGAATTTGCAGCATCAAAAGGAAATCCCAACACAGAATCAACCAGCAGAAAAGAAATATGATGAAGGAAAACACACTTTCAAGAGGCTAAATAAACATCTCAGAGAAGCACAAAATGTGATATTTAAACTCAGGGAGGAAGATAAGAAATCCAAAATGAATTTTTCTAAACACCTAAGAGACTGTAGACCTGCAATAGACAAAGTTGCATCAATGGTGAGAATGACCCTACCATTACACAGACAGTTGAAGAGTTTTTATCAACAGAAACTCATTTTGAGGAAGAAGAACAAGACCCTGAAGAAACATTTGTAGCGGGTGGAGATTAGAAAGAAGGGAAAGCTTGACTTTCTAGTTGAAGCAATAGAGAACTGAACCACTGAGACTTTTTTGACACATTTTTGTCATTTTTCCATTTTGAATCCTTTTTTGCAAAAGGTGGTGACTGCACAACAAACTTGTTGTGCAATAGTGAGAGAATGACCAGAACACCTCCAACTCAGCTTGAATGGTTCGACAAGTGTGTCATCCCATCTCCAACAAAAATAAGTAGTGGAAATCGCAATTTTGGGTTTAATTTGTTGTCATATCAAAGTTATTGTAATGAGTCCAAGTAGACTCCTTCTTTTTAGCAGTTTGTTAAAGATCTCATGTTGATTATGTGCAATTGTTAGCACTGTTGTAGGATCATAGTTGGATCCAAATTTGATACAATAGACATATGTTTTTGTATATATTCGAAAGCCATGAAAACTAAATGGTTGGAAAGTGTGTATAGGAATACTATCAAACATATTTTTTTCCTTGTTTTTAATGAAACATTGTTGGATCAGAAGTCCTTGAGTTTTGACCACATAGATAAATGTGATTGTGATATTTTATGCATGTGTTTCCTCGGTCATTTCTTTCATGTTTTATACTTGATATTGTGTGGTTTTTTCTTTATGTTAATTGGAAATATATGTATCAAAACTCATCTTTGTCAGATGCTAATGTTCATGTAGTTCAAGTTGCATTTCTGTTATAATTTCTTTGATATTCATCCTTGTTAGATGCCTTGAAGGATTATTGTTTTCTTTGTAACCTGCTACCTACAAAATATCTATTTGGATTAGAATATTACTTTATATATTTCCTTTGTTCATTCTTTTCTTAAATATACCAGGTATCCAACAAGTTTTATTGACTTTCAACTTTAATGACTCCATATCCCAATGTACTTTTTTTTCATATTGCCACCAACCCTATAAATTTATTTATTTTAGAGATATAGCCTTTGATTCAAACCAAATTAATATTTCGGTGATTGATTTGAAGAGAGAGAGCCATCTCTAGTTGGAAGGGCTATATTCCAGCCCTAAGTTGGTTTGAGGTTACTCATGTACCTATTTCCTCCTCAACCAAGAAAATTATAGAGAGATAACACCTTCACTAGCCTCTCTTCTAGTGGGTTCATGCCTTATTATTGAGAGTTATTGGAAGGACCTGTGACTGTGACAAGAAGGAGGCTAAGTATTTAGGGAACTTGATTTTACTTTTATTCCCCCACGTAGAAAATATCCCAACTTAATTAAACATTTTTCTTTAAGATGATAAATGGTGATAACCTATGTACCCAATAGCCCATTCCTTGTGTAATATACCCATAATTAAAAATACAAAATATTGTTGCAATATTTATTGTGGTGTTGCAATGACTATATAAAAGAAATATGAAATATACTACTTTTTAACCAGTATGTAAGAAAATATCTGCATAAGCTTTTGAGCAAATGGACCTGGCTTTGCATGAAAAATGGTTTTGTAGATTTCTTGTTAGCTTCTTTGAATCTAGATATCACTACTTTGTTGAATGTGATGAAAGTTGTATGGGTTGGGCTGCAATGAAATTGGATAATACAAATAACCTTTTTTTTATTTTTATTTTGTTAAGTTCATCTTCAAATCCCAAGAATTCTTAGTTCACATCCTTAAAAAGAGTTAATTCTCTTATACCATATATGATCTATTTTACTTCAACAATTTATTTAAAACCCATAAATTATAGAAAACAACACTCCCTCCTTGTAAAAAAGAGGTTCTCCACCACCCCTAGCTTGTCCTTGAAGAAAACAAATTCCCCTCTCACTAGAGGCTTGGTTGTAATATCCCTAGCCACCAATAGTGTCAGGCAATGCCAGTTCTCAGCTCTGACTTAGCTGTGATACAAAACTGTAACGTCCTCGGCCATTCAACAGGTCGAGTAACACTACCACGCAGAACATTCACATATAAATATATAACATGCATTTTAATCGAAATAAAACACATAACACAGAGTTACCGCTACCATATAGATTCAAATGTAATAGACAGTAATTCATATATGCAACGGAATACATGATAACATTCAAGCATCACAAAACATGCATAAAATACATAATTAAGAACATGAATGATACTTATCTTTTAGCTGGAGTAAATCCACCAACTACATGCATACCTTCCACAAACCTCCCAGCCTTATACCACGTTGCTCATCATGCTCAGCAGTGGGTCACCCTCAAGCTGGGACAAAGCTCCACCCAAGGCAAGGGATCCTATACTAGGCTGAGGTTACAAGAAAACTACACAGTACAACCAGAAGGATTCTCTCCAGGAGCCTTCTTATGCCCACTATTCACGGACTCTCATTCTCCACATGCATGTTCCACTTGGGAGTATACACCTTCACTGTCACATAATCCATTGATTGCTTCACCTCCCTCTCAGGGTCTCGGCAATAGGCCAAATCAGGAATTCTCAAAGATCTGTAGCTGGTGTTGGACTCTCTATGGAAGAAAACCACTTCCCAACAACTCTCTCTACAACAGACTTCTTACACCCACTACTCATGAACTCTCATTCCCCACATGCATGTTCCACCGAGGAGTATACACCTTCACTGTCACACAGTCCATCAGCTACTTCACCTCCTTCTCAGGGTCTCGGCAACAGGCCAGATCAGGAATTCTCAGAGCTCCATAGCTGGTGTTGGACTCTCTCTAGGATAAAACCACTTCCCAACAAACTCTCTCTCCTGGAGAGAGTTTCTCATAGGCCTGACAACCTGCCTCTTCAACCATGGACCTCAAAACCTACTTATTCAACCATTTTCCACTCAATTCCCACAAGGTAAAGATAACAGCAACAACAACAACATTCATTTAACTCATAGGTGATAGCAGCAACATGAAATTGGGTATAGAAATCCACAAACGACAACAATTCACACTCAGACACATCCCATATCAGGCATTTACAGGGTGCTTGGACTTCATGGGAGACACGGATCAGTCCACATTGGCCACAATATCCAACAATTATGAAACACACGACATAGACAAATACATGATGCTCAGACTTCACAAGAGACATGGCTCAGTCCAGGGGTTTCAAGGTGCATGAAAAGGAATCAACGCAGAGGTCAATCATGGAGGTTTCGAGTTTAGACTCCAAATGGAAGAATGGTGGGCGAACTCAGGTAGAGGATGGAACAATGACTCGTGAACCCCCAACACAGCTTCAGCTTCAGCTTTTAATTGCATGCTCCCAGGTCGACATGTGTCTTCCTGGAGATGCATGCATTCCCTTTTGCACATGTTCCTTTTCAAAGAACCTAGGACAACACTTGGTCAATTTTCCACCTTAGCCTTTAGGAAATAATAATAAATTAGTATCCCCTTTAGAGGTAATCCCCCTAGCTTAGCCCCTAGGCCCACACACTTAGCCTCCTCCCTTACCCAATCTTGTGGAAGCTTAGTCCCCCATCACTCTTTCTTTGTGGTCGATCTGCATGCAACGATGTTTATATTTTATTAATGATTTTCATAGTTACATACACAAAATTAGGCTCTTGGGATTTAACACTTAGGTTCTCCGACCTAATAAACACATAAACCCACCAGCTTATCAACACTCGGCTCACCAGCCTACAAAACATATTTACAATTTATAAATACAATTGGGGCTCATCCTTGGGGATATTACAATCCCCTCCCCTTATTTTTGGACTGTCTTCAGTGCAACTCTTTACACAGCATCAACAAGATTTTCAAAATATTCAAAAAGATGTGGGTATTATGCCTGTATAGCATCCTCATTCTCCCATGTCGCATCCTTGGGACCGTACCAGGTCCACTAGACCTTTACAAGCCCTATGGCTTGATTCCAGAGTTGTTTTCTCTTTCGGTCCAATATGCGCACAAGATGCACTTGCAAGACACCTTCTTGCTCCACCTAAATCACATTCCAATCAATAACATGATTAACATCAAGTATATATTTCTTAAGCAATGAAACATGAAACACATTAAGTACAGTCATGGGTGCAGGTAATGCAAGCATATATGCAGCGGGTCCAATCCTTTATAGGATTTCAAATGGCCCACAACATTTGGCTACCAAATTCGAACAGTTTCCCAGATTCAAGGAACTTCTGTTGGTTTTCACTTTCAAGAAAACATGATCACCCACTTTAAACTCTCTGTGGGTTTTGTTCTTATCAGCATAACGTTTTTGCCTATCTTGGAAAGCCTTCAAATTCTATTTAATTTTTAGCATTTTCTCTTCCATTTCCTTGAGAAACTCTAGCCCAACCACTGCTCTATCAGATGGGCTATCCCAACTTATTGGAGTGTTTCACTTTCTGTCATAAAGTGCTTCAAATGGGCTCATCTTCAGTGATGCTTGATACCCATTGTTGTAGGCGAATTCTACCAAGTTTAGATAGTCTTCCCATTTATATGGTATGTCCATCACATACATCCTTAGTATTTCTTCTATTACTCGATTCACCTGCTCTGTATGCCCATAAGACTCAAGATGATAGGTTGTGCTAAAGTTCAGATTCGTTCCAAACCCCTTGAATAATCCTTTCGATAATTTTGAGGTGAATTTTGGGTCCCCTTCAGACACAATTATCTTGGGAATATCGTGCAATCATGTTATTTCCCTCATAAAAATATCAGCAATGTTAGCTTCCTTGTGAGTATTCTTTAGTGGAATAAAATGGGCATCTTTCATAAGCTTGTCCACCACCACCATGATTGAATCATGTTGCTTGTCGGTTCTAGGCAATCCTATGATGAAATCCATTGTCACCACTTCCCACTTCCACTCAAGAATGGGTAAAGTTTGTAGCAACCCTGCTGGGTGTCTATGCTCAGCTTTAACCTTATGGCATTCCATACATCTGGCGATGTATTCTTCAATTTATTTATTCATACCTGGACAAAAGTAATGTCTCTTGACTGCTGCCATAGTTTTATGATATCGAGGGTGCCCACCATAAGGCACATTATGCATTTCCTTCAAAATCAAAAGTTTCAATTCCTTGACATTAGGTACATAAGCTATGTTTTTTTACAAGAGTGTTCCATCATCTACCAACTTATAATCTTCCACTTTATGTGGCATCTCACCTTGTTTTATCTTTGCTACCAACTCCATGTACTTCAAATCTGCATTTGCATCTTCCAAAATTATGTCCTCAATATTAGTTTGGTACATGTTAATGGTTGTAGCATGTAGTTCATGCACTCTCCTGCTGAGTGCATCAACCACTTTGTTCTCTTTCCCTTTGATATGCTTGATATAAAATTCATACTCACAAAGGAATTCCAACCATCTACTCTACCTAGCATTTAAGGTTGGTTGATCAAACAAATACCTTAGACCATTATGGTCTATCCTCAGTTCAAACCTCCTTCCCATGAGGTAATGCCTCCATTTCTTTAGAGCGTGAACAATAGCCGCCAACTCCAAATCATGAGTTGCATATTTATTTTCATGCTTTTCAATCTCCTGGACTCATAACATATTACAAATCCATTTTGGTTGAGGACTCATCCCAATCCTTCTTTCCATGCATCTGTGCACACTACAAAATATTCATCCAAATCTGCAATCCTTAGGATTGGAGCATTGGTTAATAGTTTCTTCAATCACTGGAAGCTTCTCTCACATTCTTCTATCCATTGAACTTATTCCCCTTCCTTTGCAAGGAAGTGATAGGGTGAGCTATCCTTGAGAACCTTGCAATGAAATTTTTGTAATAGCCATCTAGACCCATAAAGGATCTGACTTTTGTCACATTCCTAGGCGTTGACCATTCTCTGATGGCCTCAATATTCTTAGGATCCACATCTATCCCATCCTTTGAAATGATATGCCCCAAGTAATGGATCTTCTTTTAATAAAACAAGCACTTGCTCAACTTGGAATATAGTTGGTTCTATCTTAGCAATTGCAGAACCATCCTCAGATGTTGTTCATGCTCTTCCTCCGACTTGGAATACACCAGGATGTCATCCAAAAAAACTATGACAAAATTGTCTAGATATTCCCTGAATACACCATTCATTAGGCACATAAATACAACAGACACATTCGATAACCCAAATGGAACCATTGTGAATTCATAATGACCATACCTTGTTCTGAAGGCGGTCTTGTTGATGTCTTCATCCTTTATTCCTACCTAGTGATATCCTGATCTAAGATCTATTTTCAAAAATATCTTAGCATCCTTCCACTGGTCAAAGAGATCATCAATCCTCAGCAGAGGATACTTGTTCTTAATAGTCACTTTGTTCAACTGTCTGAGATCGATGCGTAATTTCAATGTTCCATCCTTCTTCTTCATGAATAGGACCGGGGCTCCCCAAGGTGACACACTTGGACGTATATACCCCTTCTTCAGAATCTCTTCAAGCTGAAATTGCAGTTCTTTCAGCTCTAGCATACTCATCCTGTAAGGATGTTTTGACACTGAAGTTGCTCCAGGCATCAGGATAATAGAGAATTCAATGTCTTTCTTCAGGGGTAGTCCTGGTACCTCCTAGAATACATCCTCAAAATCTTTTAATACTGCATGGTCTTCAATCTTTGAGACCTCATCCTTATATGCTTCCTCCACATGGGTTGCAAATAATTGACAGCCTTTTCTATATGACTTCTTCGGCTGCATTGCTGAGATTTCTCTGATAGACACAACTCTGGGAATTCCTTGGACTATTTTCCGATCTCCTTTCTCATCCAGGAAAGTGAATGCCTTGTTACGACATTCCAAGATGGCATGGTGTTGGTCCAACCAATCCATACCAATTAGGAAATCATAAGAACCTAAAGGTAAGATATTCATGTATGCCTTAGTACTTAGTCCACTCATGTCCATTAGACATGATTTAACCAATTTTGTAACATTTCTCTTGGTTCATGTAGCCAGCTACACTAACCAAGATTTTCCATGTTTTCTTTTCGACAATTGAAAATTTTCCACCACTATAGGATCTATATAACTATGGCTATCCCCTAAATCGATTAAAATAGTACAGGCATGGTTGTTGATCATACCTTACACCTCAATCATGTGCAACTGATATTCTGCTTGCTTGTTGTCTAGGGCTACATATATTCTTGGTATTATATTGCCCATGTCCTCCACTGTTTCAACTTGCTGAACATTATGGACAGCTCTCACTTTGCCACTTTTGTGGGGACAATATATGTACTTGTGGTTTCCCTAATAGCCCCAACACTGAATGGGAGTCTACCTCGGCCTTTGTCCCCCTACGTCAACCATTATTGTCTCTCTAAACAATGGCTTCCCTTGAGTACTGTTTCTGAAAAAGGGAGTTTTGTTTCCCTTTTGCCTCTGCTCTTTCTTGAACTTCTTCCGGTCATCCCAAGCCATCTGAAAAGTAGGTTTTTCTCTTGGCTATTCACATAAGAATTTTTCTCTCCTTATAGTCTCTTCCATAGTCTTAGGGTCATCATATTTGATCTTGTCACCGATGGAAGGTGGAATTCTACTCAAATAACTTGAATCTTAACAGACTCATCCTTGATGAAGGGAACATATTTCAACAACTCCAAGAAACTTTGTTCATATTCATCAATGGTCATGTTGCCCAGCTTGAGTTCAAAGAACTCTTTCATCTTTCTATCATAGTATATTTTAGTCAAGTATTTCTTTTTGAAATACCTCTTGAATTCTTTCCAGGTAATATCTTTCTCTTTAATGTGATGCACCTACACCAGTTGATCCCACCACATAGATGATTTTCCCTTCAGTTGATACATTTCAATTCTTCCTTCGGCATGAGAGGAATAATTTTTCAGTTGGAAATATTTCCTCATGCCAAGGAACCATGTCTCGGCATCTTCCTCCTTCTTCTGCTCTCCATCAAAGGTAGGAGGCTTAATCTTGTTCATTTCGTCCTTCAACTCATCCACTCTAGATCTCATGTTCTTTCTGGTAGGATATGGGCTTGAACTATTGTGTGACTCCTTATTGGACTTCTTCGAGGAGTGACGACGATTCTTGCTAACGCTTCTTGATCTTCTCTTCCTCTCAGGGGTCTTGCGACTCCCTGATTTTCTTGATTCAATCTCCTTATCCAACTTGTTTTCTATTCTCTCCAAACTCTTCATCAACTTTAAGTTGAATTATCCATCTTGTTCCTTAGATTTCATGAGCTTCATCTTATCTGCTCGATTAGTCTGGGCATCTTTCTGCAATCGATCAATGATTTTCATCATATGCCCTTCCTTATCTATCTCTTCTCCATGCCCATTGGAGTTTGATCCTTCAACTCCCAAATGGTCATCCATTCCTTTTACTTCATTCTTTGAATTGGAAGCATTATGTGCCTCCTCCATTTATCTGCACTCACTGGCAATTCAGTTTGGTTCTAACACTCATTAAAATATGCAAACACAATTTAAAGTCAACCGAAGTTTGTAAGGTCATCATTCCTTAACAATTCTCACAGTATTCATAAGCCAATCTGATTTAAGAAAAATGTTCAGATTTCATTTTCTTTTTGATATTTTCTCTGCTCTGCAATAATTTTCGGGCACTATCCCCTTCCTCTGAGTCCCCAACCCATGCGATCATGGATCGTGACCAAGCGCTAGATCATTAGGTGCTTACTCGGGCCTTCGGGCCTTCAGAAGATTCCAAATCACCTGACAACAATCCCTCGGAGTTCCATATTACCAGACTCGCGAAGTAGGTTGGATCAACAGTCCACAACTACCCAACATCCACTGGTTGGCACCCATTGTGGAATTTCAAGCATGTGAGCTCTAGAACTTCGAAGCTTTGAGACTTCGAAGGATTTCACATCCATGCATCCCAAACTGTTAATCTTCAAACATTCTCAATCACCTTTGGTGACATCATTACATCACATCGCTGAGCACTCTTACAATTGTGGGGGCATGAAACGGCGTTTTAGAGTAACCCGCCTTTCATCCCGCAATTCTTTTGACGTTGACATGTAACCCCTCAGTGAAACCATGTTTTGGATTATGGGACCACCTTGGAGAATTAACTCCCATGCAACTTGGTTCCCCGCAATGCCTCTTGGCCATCGATCTTGATGTATCGTGATCAATTCCAGTGTGGGTTCTCCGACCTTTAACTTTGTTATGTAACCTTGGGTCCCACTAACCATGCTCATACGGAGTGCCACGTGGTAGAATACTAGTGACTGACTCGTGGCCCAATCAGATGGGTGTCGCACGTCACATTCCATATGGAATTTCAACCTTCCACGGGTTCATTACCCACTGACATGTGGCACAAATCCCATGTGTTCACGTCCATCCAAGTGATGTCATCATGACTCACTACTTCGGCTCTTCGGGAGCTTTCACCCTTCACAACTGCGTTTGAACTTTTAACATTGGCTTGATCCAATGGTCGAGCTCTCCTCTCCAGATCTATAGTGTAGATCCACTTCGGAGCTTTTGGCTTCAACCCTTTTCTTGTTTCTGGCATCAAACTTCACTAAAGTCATGAATTTCGAAGGGATTTTGGTTTAGCTCCTCTACACCTTCCCTAGATCTATCAATCGTAAGGTATTTCCCTTCCTTCCAAACAAATCCTAAGGTCCACATTACTCTATGGTCCAACACCACTTCTGTCGTGGTTTTACATAACCGTTATTCCTTCTGAGCTTCGTAACATGGCCAAGGTAACTTCTTGGCACTCAGGAAGGTTCTGGGGTTGAAAATTGGCCCTCAAGACACAATTTCCTCTTGAAACCTTGGGTCCAATGACCACTTAAATAGCCCATTTAGGCTCAATGTTGAAACCTTTCTCTAATACCAATTTGTAACATCCCCAACCACCAACAGTGTCGGGAAATGCCACTTCTCAGCTTTGACTTAGCTGCGATACCAAACTGTAACGTCCCCAACCATTCAACAGGATGAGTAACACTACCACACAAAACATTCACATATGATTTCATTATGCTTATGTAACACTACCTGTTTCCTTATGCTTTTACTGAGAGATGTGAGGCAGTTGATTGTCATAGTAAAATTTCAATCGGCTCTCATTCACTAAACCTTCCTTCCACTCTCCATTCAGTGTCTTCAATTGTGCATCTCCTCCTTCTGTAACATAGGTGACCTCAAATGGCCCAAGACAGTGTGTTCTAAATTTCCCTAGATGTTTCATGAACTTGTTTTCATATACCAATACCAGATCTCCTTGCTTAAAGGATTTCTTCTTGATATGTCTATCATGGTAGGCCTTTTCTCGTTCCTTCTGTATCTGCTAATGAAATCCTACAATAAATATGTCTTCTTATATTTACACCAATTGCGCAAGCCTCTCTTGAACAGCGCCAGTGTCATCCATATCTGTGAATGCTACAATTCTGAGACTAGGAGACAAATATTCCATAGGGACAACTACTTCTATACCATAAACCAACTTAAGGTGAGTCTACATTGTCAACTTCTTGCAAGTAGTTATATAGGCCCATAGCACTGTTGGTACCCTTAGATCCCAATCATCCCTGTTCACACTGCAAATCTTTGTTAGCATTGTTTCCAAGATCTTGTTGAAAGCTTCAACCCTCCCATTCTCTTATGGATGGTAAGGAGTACTCTTCTGATGGTGGACTTCAAATTCTTGATTCAAAGCTTCGATAGTATTATTAATAAATTTCGTACCTTGATCACTCATCAGGGTCTTCAGGCATCCAAACCTGGTTATGATATCATCAAATATAAATCATGCAACTACAGTTGCACTACAGTCCTTCAATGCTCTTGCTTCTGCCCATATGGTCAAATACCATGTCATAGTGATGATGTATCTGGCTCCTGTGCGCTTTCATGGTGGGTTGATAAGTCTCGCGAAATCAATAGCCCATTTCTCAAATGCATGTAAGGTCAGTTGCAGTGCTAAAGGCATCTCATCTCTTTTGTAATGTTTACCAACTCTCTGGTATACATCGCAGGCTTTATAGTATTCCATAGCATCTTTATGTAAAGTAGGCCACCAAAGGTCAGCTCAAAGAACCTTTTGCGCTATTTCTTTTCTTGTGTAGTGTCCTCTTGTGATGCCTTCATGTGATTCTACTAGAATGTGTTCTTTTTGCCTCCATAAAATATCTCCTCGAGATCTCATCAGGTCCCATATTGTATAGTTGTCCAACTATAAGTGAAAAATCTGTAGCACGAACTACCAGTTGTTTCTTCTGAATGATTGTATATTTGTGAGGTGTCATTCCTGTTGATAGGAACTGGACTATCTTAGCGAAGTGATCATCAACCCTTATGATGGCTATAAACTTTGCATCTGGTAGTGTATCCTCCAAACTAGTAGGTTCCTCCCCATGCTCCAACCTAGACAAGTGGTCAGGTCCCTTTTTCATTCTCCCTGGCTTGACCACAATTTCAAAATCATATTCCTGGAATAGTAGTAACCATCTACATATCCTTCCCCCCAACACTGGCTTGTTGAATAGGTATTTCAATGCAGAGTGATCAGTGAACATCTTAAAATTTCCTCCCAACAAGTAGTGTCAAAACTTTTGTAGCACATACACCATGGCTAAACCTTCTCTCTTAGTGGTAGTGTAGTTTATCTTAGTTGTAGATAGATTCCTACTAGCAAAGGCTAACGGATGGTCAATACCTCCTGCTCTTGGTTTTTCTAACATTTCTCCTAGTGCAATAGATGAAGCATCGACATGCACGTGAAATTCCTTGCTCCAATATGGGAAAACCAGAATAGGCGCAGTAACCATTTTTTGTTTCAGTGTGTCAAAGCTCTACTAACATTCTTATGTCCATTGAAACTGACAATATTTCTTTAATAAATTCTCCATAGGTGTTGTAATATGTGCATAGCCCTTAATGAAATTTTTGTAGTATCCAGTATGTCCCAGCACAATGCACAGTTTTCTGACTGAAGTAGGGGGGGTAGATCGACAATAATGGAAATCTTGGACTGATCTACCAGCAGCCCCTGCTTACACACAATATGTCCTAGAAGCACTCCAAAGGGTGAAAATAATATGCACTTCTTCAGGTTCAGGGCAATCTGACATTGCCTGCACTTATCCAACATTAGTCTTAAACATTCAAGATGGTTTTGTAATAAGCTAAAAATAGCCCAATCATCAAAATATGCTTCCAAACATTTATGTAAAAACTCCTTGAATGCTTCGACCACCACCCTAGAAAAGATGGTCGGTGCATTCTTCAATCCAAAAGGCATCATTGTGTACTAGTAGGATCCCCATTCTATTGCAAATGTGTCCTTGTGGCAATATTCCTTGGCAATCCTGATCTGGTGATAACCTGAAAATCCATCTGTGAAGGAGTAAACTTCCTAACCTCCTACATTATCTAACACTTTGTCGGTAAGGTGTAGGGAATGGGTCATGCAAACAGGAATCGTTTAGCTTCCTGAGATATACACAGATCCTGATCTCTCATGTCTTATTATCTTGTACCACCATAGGGCTAATCCATTCTAACTCTTCAACAGGTTCTATGATTATTGTTTCCAACATCCTGTCTAATTCAATCTTCACTTTCTACTTATATTTGGGATTCAATCTCTCGGGTCTCTGATTAACTGGCCTGGAATCTAGCTTCAAGGGGATCTTCATCTCTCCCATGGGCCCTTTAATTCCCTTCATATCAGTGAAATTTGTTGGGAACAAGTCCTAATATTCATGCATTAGTTATGTGATCTTATCAATGGTGGAATCCTCCCAATAATCTCCAACATTAGAAAGCTTAGGTTCTTTCTCTATTCCAATTTTAACTTTCTTGATTTTGATCAGTTTTCCAATGAAAGGTAGTTTGACTCCTGATCCTTCTATGTCTCTATGTCCTGTTTCTGTGATGTTCACGTTCCTAGGATCATCATCTTCATCATCATTGATATTGTAAAATCCTTGCAGTTTTTGAAGAGGTTCAGTCCATTCATCCTCTTCTTGCTCAATGGGGAGGTTAGGTGCCTCCTCAAATACTTTATGTCTTACAACTTGTAGATCTTGATCTATTGAAGGGTACTGGATTTCAAATAAAAATGTAGCTACAAAGTTCTAAGTCATATCGTACTAATTTGAAGTGGTGAGGCGCAGTTCTGCTTGAAGATACCAATTGATAGGCATTGTGTCCAGAGTGTTGGTGAACTTATGCACCCATTGTTCTTGAGGAATGTTTCTCTAGGCCTCCTCACAACCTCGCACATGGTCCTTTGGATAGCTTTGACCTGTGTATCGAACTTTGCATCCTTCTACTTGTTCTGAAAAATGCACTGCCATCAAAGTGTGACATTGCAAGTCTGCGATGTTCTTTTTATGTGTCCCCCACCATCTTGTTGGTATTTCTTTCAGAGCCTCATCCAGTGCCAACAATCTCTTTTGTACTGGTAAAATTTATTCAAAATATTATAAGAATGTTTCTAAATTATTTAAACCATCAAATGTGGGTAGATTGCTTACTTTTGTGCCAATCCAGTGAACTTCACTGGTCAATCTAGCACACCTTCGTGCAAAAAAATCATACATTTTGTTCTGCCAATTATCTAGTGCTTCTTTTGAGTCCAATGAGAATGTGCTATCACTTTACCATCTTAAATTCCCATCTATTGTAGGGTTAATGTAATCCTATTGTCTCGTTGTCAATTTATATATATTCTCTAGCTCATATGCATGGTCTTCTTCTCTGATGGGTTCTGTGTATCTTCAACCTTCATCAGGATCCAGAGGTGCAATGACCCTAAGGCCATCACCTTTAAACATCATTATTATTTTCTTTAAGTCAACAACAGTGGAATTGTTGAAAGCCCAATCAATTCCTAACAGCATAGGATAAGGACAGTTATCATCAACTATCTCAATCACCTCGAAGTCCACAAATGTTCTTACCCTGTCGATGTCCACAGGGACATGATCCAGTATCCCAAAGGGGCTTATTGTCTGTTGATTATCCATCCTAAGCCTGATAGGGGAATAAATTAACTTAGGTTTTCCCATCAGTGCCCAGGTTTGCTTCTTCATAACATTGACTTCTGATCTAATTCGAGGACCACATAATCTATATCATAATCTCCAATATGAGCATTAAGGTGTAGTTGGTTATTTGTCCTTATATTTTTGGATACTTGATGTACTACTCTATTCAGCAGAGAGACTGCCTTCCCTGGTTCATACTATTAGATCAAGTGTTGTAGTTCTTGTATGGCTCTTTCATCCTAAATCAAATCAATGTACATATACAAGAAACTAACAAGCTTTCTTACCTCTTTTCCTTCTCCCGGTGATGCAGACTTATTGAATGCCAGAGGCATCCCACATTCTCTCACTTTTGGTTGTGCCTTTGATGAAGAAACCTGATCTCCTCCAAATTCTCTTCTTGCCTCTTCAAATATCTTCTTTTCTTTCCTCGGATCAAACTCTGGTGTCTTCTTTGTAGTTCTTTTGACCCCTGATTCGTCCGTATTCTTTGTTGGAGTCATCATGTCTTCTCTTGTAGCAGTAAATCCTCTAGTGATAATAGAAACTCTAGGATCCACTCCACGAGGTTCTGCTAAGATTAATTGTACTTGTGGGTTTCCTCCTCATCTCTCTTTAAGTTTGGCTAACATCACAAGAAAATATTCAATAACATGTTCAAATGAGTTGCAGTAGCTGCAAGTGGTACAAGGGTTCTGACAGTCCCTTCCCAAATGTCATGGTTGTGCACATTTATAACAAATGATATTACCTCGACCTTGACACATACCTCCTCCTCTTCCTCTTCCTCTGAATCCACCATGAGGGTTGAAGTTTCCTCTTCCTAGGGAGTTAAACTATGTAGTATTCCCTTCTTGTTGTAATTCGCCTTGAATTCTATATGTGTCTCTTGATCTTTCATGCAAGAGGTCATAATTCCTACAATATTTCTCATCATGCCCCACAGATTTATAGAATGTGCAATAAAGGTTGGTAGGTGTCTGGACATATTTTTGCATGTAATAGCATTCACCAGGGCAATGTCAATTTCTACATACCTCGCACCAAGGTAGAGTAACCTTATTCAAAGGGTTCAGAGCTCTTGAAGCCAAGTACTCATGAAATAGAGGACATTGCTCCTTATCGTGGCCCTCTGATTTGCATATGATACACCAGATATATTCTCTTTTATCTTTCCCCTTATCCTTCTTCATATCTTTGACCTGCAATGATAAGCTAGTTAGTTGACTCAAAATTTGACTCATACCTGAGCTGGACTCTCCCATAGAGGTTGATTCTAGTTTCATGGTGATCTACAATGCCTCATCTTGCAAAGCGATCTTCTGTTGCATCAAAGGGACTCTTATGTGTGGCAAGAGGGCAGCAATGAACCATTCTTTATTTTGTTCATCTAGAATCTGAAAACTCAAATGACCTGTCAGGGTCTTAAACCTCTAATCAAACTCCCAAAAAGGTTCAACTATTCTCTGCTTGATTTCTTTCATCTAATTCATTATGACTCTGACTTGGGTTTCTTGAATTCAAAAATCAACGCATTCTTAATTTCATTCAGTGGTTTCAGCTGTGTAACTCCTTGGACAAATTTCATGTACCAACTCAATGTGCGGTCTCTCAGGGTAGTACTAAACTGAGCTCTCTTAACAGATTCGTCAATGACACTCTTAATACTCCATACAGCTTCGCATAAGAACCAATGTTGATTAGGATCTTCAGATCCATCTACCCTAAAGTTGGGTAACATCATCTCATTTTCCATAGATCTTCCTAGGTTTGTTGATTGAGTATGCACTGAACTACTAGTAACAGTGCTTTAAGCACTCTAATAACTCTGACTACTCTGGTTACTTAACACTGCTAAAAGAATAGGAGGAGTAATAGTACTTACTTCAATAGTTTGCACAGTTCCTGAATTTTTTGACTCTTCTCGGCGAGGTTCTTCAGTCTTCCCTTCTTCTTCCCTAACAGACTCTGAATTTTCCTTGTTTACCAACTCTTCTTCTTCTCCACTATAGAATCCTTTGCCTTGTGCCAATGGCTCGTGACCCTGCTCAAACAGGTTCACCAGAGGAACTTCTTTAAATGATCTCCCACTACGCGTGTGTCCAACCTCTTTGTCATTGTCACTGTCTGAGTTATTGAACATTAGCTCTCCAGTCTGATCGATTATTGTATCTTCAAGATGTTCTTCTCATGCAATAGCATCTTGATCTTTAACTTCAAAAAATGAAAAAAAAATCCACTAGGTCCCTTAAAGAAATATCTCTCTACTTGGCTATATGATTCTACTCTATCAACATAAAACTGAGTAATGTACCCTCCAATGGTACTATCAAACCAGTGATCGATTGCTCTTGACATGACATTATCAACTCTTTTGACCTTCTTGATCAGTCCCGATGTCCAAACTATAGGTAGTTTATATCTGGCTTCAAACTAGGTATTTGCTAATCTAGCTAGCCACTCGTATAGCTCCTTATGAATTCCTCCAAATAAAATCTCATGTATATCAGTAAAGATAGGTTCTCCCAACCAATCCTCTATACTAAGATTAGGGTTCTTGTTCTGGGCTTCTGCGAAGTCCTTTTCTTGTTCCTCTATCCACTTATGAATCTTTGTCTTCAATGGAAACCACCTTGACATTCCCTCAAGAAGATCTCGTTCCCAGCAACAGAACCACTTTTTAGCACAGGAGCAGACCCAAGGTTCAGCTATAACAGTGCACCAACAAGCCCTAACTACTGGCCCTTTTTGAAACACCTACGAAGAAGATGCAGTCTCACCCGAAGTAGCAATAGGGGGTTACAGGACACAGGTGTCTACAACCAGAGGAAATGTAAAGTGGGCCCAAAACAACAACAACATGACATCTAGATATCATTTACCAACTCAACCCTACTTCTCACAGTTATATCTCAAATCTAACACAATGATGCAATAACAAAGTAATCAAAAAGAAAAAGAACACAACATCAATCCCACAGAACAACAAGATATACGTGGTTCACCCTCTCCCTAGGGCTACGTCCATAGAACTATGTTTCTTGATATTATAGGAAAACATATAGTTCTATTTGCACTCTTAGCTTGCAGATCTCTCTCCTACTCTCTCTCTTTATCTCCCTTCCCTGTGCACCTAGCTGCAGGGTTGATCTTTGCACCCAGATGAAGATCTTACAACACAGACTCTCTCTCGACAGAATACTTATTTCTCTCAACAACAATAATTGTTCATTACCTTCTCTAACCCAACCCAGGTCCTCTTGACCTTTATTTATACATTACAATGACTCTCGAAAAACCTTTGGTTGAAACCTAGGTGTCAAAACCCTAAAATGACAAAACCCTAGGTGTCTAAAACCCTAGGTCAACTTGACCCACGTTTTCAGGGCTTCACCAACCTGTCTTTCCTTATTTCCCATGAGGTGCTCCAAAGTATATATTGCTGGATTTTTCCACTTACTGAGTTTTCCACGATCCATCTTCCTTGTTGATCTTTGTTCCTCGGTCTTCTTGTTCAACGACTCACTTTCTCTTACTTCGCTCCTTCTTTTTTGATTCTTTGGCCACTTCGACCCAATCTCAGTCAATGTGCTTTCTGCGCAATTCGTACTTCACGCTTATTTCCTTAATCTTCGCTTCCTTCCATAACCAAGGGCCAACAACACACATGGCACATACAAATACAAGATGCTCATAATTCACTGGAGACGCGGCTCAGTCCACAGGTTTCAGGGTGTGTGACAAGGAATCAACGCAGAGGTCGATCATGGAGGTTTTGGGTTTAGACATCGGAAGGAAGAATGGTGGGAGAACTCAGAAGGAGGATGGGAGAATGACCCACAAACCCCCAACACAGCTAACGCTTCATCTTTTAACTACTTGTGCCCAAGTCGACACTTGTTTTCCTGGAGCTGCATGTGTTCCCTTTTGCACACGTTCTTTTTCAAAGAACTTAGGACAACACTTGCTCAATTTTCCACCTTAGCCTTTAGGAAATAATAATAAATTTGTATCCCCTTTAGAGTTAATCCCCCTAGATTAGCCCCTAGGCCCACACACTTAGCCTCCTCCCTTACCCAACCTTGTGGAATCTTAGTCCCCCATCACTCTTTCTTCATGGTCAGTCTATACGTAGTGATGTTTATATGTTATTAATGATCAGCATAGTTACATACACAAAATCAAGCTCTTGGCCTTTAACACTTAGGCTCTCCAGCCTAATAAACACATAATCCCACCAGCTTATCAACACTCGGCTCACCAGACTACAAAACATGTTTATAATTTATAAATACAACTAGGGCTCGTTCTTCGAGATATTACATTGGTGAGAATGTTTTTTATATGATCCCTTATGGATATGTACTCTAATATCTCAACGCCTCTCTAGACCTTGTCTTTGATGAAGTGGTATCTGATCTCTATATGCTTGGACCAAATAACCATGTGATCATATTTCAAATCCAAATATCCTCACAACTCGCTAGACTTGTTGTCATGTACTCTGCCTCAGCTGAGGTAAGTGAAACTGAGTGTTGTTTCATGCTAAACCATGAGATCATTGTGGACCCCAAGCTAAAACAACATCCAAAAGTACTCTTCTTGTTGGAAATATGGCTACAGCAAAGCTAACGCAGATGTTCAAGGTTGTCATTGATGGAAATCGATTGTGTATGGAGAACAGATGCAGGAACACAGAAGATGAAACACAGACGCTGCAACACAAATGAAACACAGACGCTGCAACACCAATGCGAACACAGATGCTGCAACACAAATGCGAACTGCTGCAACACAAATGCAAACACAGACGCTGAAACACAGAAGCTAACGCAGATGGTTAAGGTTGTCATTGATGACAATCGGGTGGTTATGGAGCATGCACAAGTGTTAGAACATAGAAGCTGAAACACAATCGCAGATGTTGGCACACAGTTGCTGAAACACAGACACAAATGATGCAACTCAGGAGATGACGAAGACGTTCAAGGATTGTCATTGATGGCAATCGGTTATGAAGCAGTCAAGGTTGACAACACGCACAAAAGATACTGGAACATAGAAGCTAAAGAGGCTGAAACACAAATGCTGAATCACAGATGCTGGAACACGACTGCTGGAACACGAATGCTGAAACACGACTGCTGGAACATGAATGCTGAAACACGACTACTGGAACATGAATGCTAGAACACGACTGCTGAATCACAGATGCTGAAACGTAGATGTTGAAACACGAATGCTGAATCACAGATACTGAAACGTAGAGGCTGAAACACAAATGTTGGATCACAGATGCTGAAACGCAGATGCTGGAACACAGCGTTGCATGAGGTGGCATGCGTAGAGGAGGCAGAGTAAGGAGCCAGTTCAGAAAATCAGGGAGAATGCTGGCACACGAAAAGCAGAAGAACGAATAAACAAAAAAGGAAACTGCAGTTGGAGTTAAGAAAAGCAGAAAGACTTTAGTCTAAAATTAGACTGGCAGTTAAGACAACGTTTGCATGAGGTGGCCTGCATAAAGGAGGCATGCAAAGAGGCAGTTCATAAAATCAAGGAGAATGATAGCATGCAAAAGAAGAAGAAAGAATAAAAGAAAGGGAAACTGTAGTTGGAGTTGAGAAACGCATGAAAAACCTCTGCATGTGGCGAATCTATATAAAACACTGAAACAGATATGAATGGTTGTTGTTGAAGTGAGAAAGAGGAAGTGCTCTGGATGTGAGAAAAGAAGGAGAAGAACCTGCGTGACAGGAGAAGGAGCTGAGAATGGGCTTCGGAGGACAGTGAAGCTGAGCAGCAGATCAAAGGCAATAAAACACAATTTGTGGCTGAGCAGTTAAGAAGATCAGAGATGGTTAAATCAGAGCAGCATAGCAGAAATGGTAAGCACGCTATATCAGAATAAGCAAATTGGTTTGAGAAAGATTTTTATTCAAGAAACTAGGGTGGTAGGGTGGTGCTAGGGAGACGTATGTCTCTTTCTCTGCAACTGGGTGCTTGTAGAATCTGAAGGTTGGTGCCTTCATTCAATTGGTGTTGAAGTAAAAAGGAAGACGGTGCTTCCACCCAGTGGGTGTTGGGATTCTGTGGGAGTTGGTGCTCTCAGCCAGTTGGTGCTGGCAATCAGAGGTTGTAGCCTCTATGAGTTGGTGCTCCTAAAAGATGAGATGTAATGAAGTTAAAGCTTGCTGAACATCTTAAGAAGACGAGGTTTTTTTCCCTGGTTGGGTTTCCTCTTGAAAAATCTGTGTCTCGTACTTGTGAATGAATGCTGTGTGTGATTGTTGTTCTTTATACTATCTGCTTTATGTTTATAACTCTGGATTTCACAGTAAAGACTCGCTGCCACTAAGATTAATGATTCAAAGTTAAAAATGAGAGTAAATGGTTAATAATCTACACTAACTGATTCACCCCCCCCCCTCTCAGTTAGTTCATACCTGTAACAATTGGTATCAGAGCGGGTTCCTTTAGTGTAAGGTAGATCCTACAGTGAAACCATGACCAGTCATGATGGTTCAACCAA
>CBVK0100154128.1:0-29438 GCA_900067695.1 Picea abies
GCTCTTCCGATCTCACAACTACTCATGAAGTTTTTATTTCTCTAAGAGATAACTTAACATATCTTTCGAATGAGAAAATGGAAACATTGTCAGAGGATATGCATTAATGAGAAAATGGAAACATTGTCAGAGGATATGCATTGCTCATGAAATATTTGAAACCAAATAATCAAGGAATGAAAGGATTCACTCAAGTCAAAGGGAAAGAAAAATGAAGAATCCAAGTAAAAAAAATGAGGGACCCTAGATTTTAATCCAAAATAGAGAAGGGGGTTGTTGGGGCCCAACAAATGGCGACTTACTGGGTGAAGTAGTTATCTCTGCATCACCATAAAATTCATGTCAGGACTGATCAGAAAGATTGAAAAATTAAAATAACCCATTGACAGTGAATCAAGCATATTGATCAAAATCAAAATCACACAGTCTAGCGTCAGATGTATTTCTATCCAAATGAAAAACAGTGACTCCAATACTATTGACAGGGCCACTACTGCCAACAGGCATCCATAGCCTCGGAAGGGAAGTCAATTAACCTACTTTGACACCTCTACCCTATCCAAGAATTATCAATTCAAGATGAAGGGAATCTTACGATTAATACCAAAGGTTATACCAGATAATTTTCTTGAACCTAACATTGTTTCGCTGCCAGCAGGCCTGTTCAGTACCCCAACGAAGTTGCCTTGGCATCATGCATGAATTTAGCCACTGCGTGCAAACCTGTTTAGTATCTTGGCGGGTTTACAAACACTTCCCACAACTCTCGCAAAATTATTTACAATCTGACATAAATTTAATGATATTCAAAAGAGCGGGGTGATGTTGAAAATTTTAGTCTTCAGAAAACTTTACATTTTCCAGCCTTTAATTTTTCACTTGATAACCTTCATTACGATCTGAAATTAGTTTTCTGATAAAACTAATTTTTTGAGGACATGAAAACATACTTGAGTTGTTTTCTTTAAAAACATGGACAACATAAAGAGTTTTAATGATGATCGTATCTTCTCGTGATTATAAAGTGAAACCAGGAAGACTATTTTGAACATAAAGTTTCTTTTACTAGTTTGAGTTTTAGCAATTTACAGCATTAATGCTTTGAAATGACCTCGATTGTTTCTTTATGATAAGATTTTTGGTGTCCTTTCATGATCTAAATGGTGACCCAGACATAATTTTATTCAGAAAACAAACCAAAAACAAGAAAAATGAAAAGAACCAAAATCCACAAATAGAAAAGAAATTTAAAACAAGAAGAAAGATATGATCAAAGAGGTGGATCTGAAATCATCACGCAAAATATCTCTTGAGAGACTAAAATAAAATAGAAAAATCCTCATTAATATGAATGCAATCCTACTCGTGGCACCTTGGGTCATGGTTGAATCAATAGTTCAAATTTTACTCATCTCCTTACTTTCCGTTTTAAATTTTCATCATAATACTGCAGTTTTGAAAAGAAATATTCAACGAAAAGTAGAGAGAAAAGGATCAAACGGACTTCCCTATCAATAGTCATATTATGGTTCTCTTGGTGCACCCGCTTGTGTTCATGACTGCATTATTACAAAGAGAAACAATGAGAAATAAAGCTAAAAGAAAACCTACTCCTAAACCTACTCTAACTATTAAACAAATCAGAATACTACGTGAAGTCATGCTTCCAATGTAGCCATCTGAGTAACTCCAATCCTGCAATGGGAACAAAATCAAATATTACTAACAAGGATGGTAGCACATCGAAAAATGACAAAAATATATTATACTTACCTTTAACATCATTATTTAAAAACAAAGAAAGCATGATCTTACCATTCCCTTGAAATTTATCAATGTATGAATCCTCCAGCCATTGTGCAATCTTGTCATGATAAGGGTCATAATGGCATGGATGAGTGTAAGTAAGTTTGGAAAAATTGTCAAGATTATGGGGAAATGACATAACCATCAGCCAAGGCTGAAGTGCCCCATCCTCCTGACAATTCTCTAAGTGTTCAATAATTTCTTCACATGGAGGATCTAAGAGAAGTATGTCATGCCTACTTCCTAGATATTTAGGTAAAAACAAAGTAAGCACAACTTTATCTTTATTATGAAGATTTTTCATATACGAATATTCAAGCCATCCTAAGATCCTGTCATAAAAATGAGGACACAAACTATGACTTTGATGAAACAAATATATCAATGGGGAACACATCATAAGAGGATTTGTGACATCAATTAGATTATTGGTTTGAATGCTTCCTTTCATGAGATTGATCATTTCAAAATGTAAAGCATAAAAATTAAAATTCAAGCTAATCCAAGAACAAATATGCAACGTAGAATGTTTGATCTCCATAAGAGAGAGTGCATTGTCTTTTTCAAAAATAAACTGTGTAAAATTATCTCGCAGCATGTCTTTTCCCCATGTGAGTGATGAAAGTGAAAGATCATAAAATCTGACTTTATAAATGTTATGTTTGGAATTAATTTCACCAAATCTTGGCATATCGAAAGAATATGATTGTGGTGGAAAAGAGTAGGATGTTGTGGGTAAAGTATCAAGTCCACCAAAATCTAAGAAGAGATCAGAATATAAAGAGTAAAAGGAATAATAAATAAGCACATGAAAATAATCTCTTGAGCTATGATATTTATCAATGGTATTCTCAAGACATTTCTCTTCACTTTCTTTAAAACTTACACTCTGTCTTGGTGATAAATTCTTCAACATAATATAATCATCTAGATTTGCCTCCTGTATGATACATAATTCAAAACTAACATGACAAATGTCTAGTCTTTCTTGTGGATAAAGTACATTTTGAGGATGAAGGTTTAAGGTTTCTCCTTCCAATTGCATATCTTCTTCTCTAATCACTTTCATAGGAGTGTTAGAATGTTTAAGATGATTTTCGTCACTTAGGTGTTCTTCAATGACTGAGTTTAAATATTGATTAGAGCACGAGTTACAAGAATGAGGACATTCACCTTGAACCATAAATGAATCTTCTTCCACGATGGTCGAAGAATGAAAATACAATGATTCAGAGGAAAAACCATTTTGGTTGTCAGTGGGAACCTTGTCAATAGATTCTACCCCCCTTACTTCTTCAGAATTTTTGGATGGATTGCTCTCAGCCTATGAACATAATTCGTCTCGCAATTGAGTGATAGGATTTGTAACTGGTTCATCATTCGCGATTGAATATTATTGGATGAAAGGGACACAAGCATCATAGAGGAGATTTAATACAAATGACATGTCATCGAGATAAAGCTTATAGAGGATATGTTAGATTCTTGTCGAAAATCCTTCTCAAGATGAATTGCCATTGATTAGCAAAGTCTGAAATTCTTCACATAATTGATTGTAATCATAGATTTCAAAAGCATATAAAAATTCATCTACAAATTGAAACCAATCAAAAATGTGATACGCTGGAAAAGACTCAAACCAATGTTTAATCCGACCCCTAAAAGTAAAAGAAAACAATCTGCATAAAACTTTTAAATCAGAAATGTCATGTTTGATGCATTTGCACCAAAACTTGTTAAGGTGGTCTTTAGCAGATACATCCCCCCTACCATCAAAGGTGAGTTTGGACAAGCAAGAGACTGTCTCGTTGGGAACATCAGGTAATGAGAAGTGGAAAGCATGTTCCAACACATTGATTTGGGGAGCCATGGGAAATTAATTAAATTCGAAACAAAGACTCCTATAAGGCCATCTTGTTAGTCTGACCTACTTTCTAGTGCATTTCAAGATGACACAAGAGAAAAAATTATAAATATGGAATTATGATAGGTTGAGGGGTAAAACATTTAATCATTAAATTTACCTCGGCCCTCCTTCTAGCACCATTTGTTGACGGGCAAAAATGACTATCTATCAACTGAAAGAGCGAGTCTGGTCTGGGGTTGTCTAAATAACCCAAGCCATTTGGTATGACTCGTTCCAACAGGTTTAATGGTTCCGTTGGCCAATATAAAAGTCCTAGAAACAAATAAAAGAAATAAAAGAGCTAACTATTAAATAACTACTTAATATATATATGTACATATGTATATATAACTATGGTAGATAGTATTTAAGAAGCAGATCTGCTTATCTTATTTATGTGCATGATATACACGTTGCAAGTTTTAATCTAAACTCACGAAAATCAAGGTGAAAAATATCTTCTTTGAAGAAAGTAGATAAATAAAGCACATAAAATATTATTTTTGTTTTCTGTTAATAAATAAAAACTAATAAGAAAAAATAATATGAAATAGAAATATGTGGATAGTCAAGGCCAAACCATCTATTTTCATTTTAGTAATAAATAAATGATGAAAAAACATAAATGAGCTAACCTGTCAGTGAATTAACTATTTGCATCCGAACATCTGTGCAATTAGAGATCATGCAAACACCTTGTCCAAGAGGGAAACCTACAATGAACCTTAAAACTGATCCGAAAAAATGCAGAACAATGTGTTGGCAGTTGAGTTTTAATAACATAATGAGAGATACAAATAGTTGTTGTGATCTTATGATTGCAAGAAATTGCATTAAGAAAAATCTGTTAGCAAATATCCTTGCGTTTAATCTGTCAACGAAAATTAAAGGAGAAATCTTGTAATTTAAACTGAATAGATGATCACACGTTAAATATTTGAAGCATTGTTTATGGACAAAACTTATAAAGGAATTATCCCAATAACATAATAAATGATGAAGACTAAATCTATCAAAACTTATTATAATATCAAGACAAACATAAACTTAATGAAGACACCATCCACAAGAAGCTAAGGCTGAAATGTGTATTGTTGTTCCATTAAAGTCTGTAGATCAAAATTCCATCTTCTGCCCCAGGCGAGATTGCCCTCTTTTCCTCTCGAACGCCCACTTTATACAGATGATAAGAAGGACCAGTTTCTCTCCTTCAACCTCGGGATCCTGAAGATCGAGTTTGGTATGGCATACAATAAATAAAACTTGTGCAAACGTCCAACTTGTTTCTTGTTGGCAATCCAATACATAGCAACGAACTTGGTTTTAAAATAAGAATTACAGCTATTACATGACGTTATCTGGCAAATTTTTGTGATTTCGGGATGCTAATCTTCTTATGGTAATGATGATTAGCGCCTTTCTGATGATAAATGTTATCAAGAACTTTGGATCTGCCTCCGTATCTGCCTTTGTTGACCATTTTAAATCTACACACCAAACCAAAAGTCAAAACTGATAAAAGTAAACCTAAAAAAAATAAAAAATGTGAGAAATCGAACAACAAAACAATTAAGAAAATTGCTCTAGCACTTGGCGAATATGCCACGAATTCTCCTTCTTGATTCTTTGTTTTATTTCTCTCAGTCACAGAGCTCGCATAATCCCAATAAGACTTAGTTTAGTGAGTCAACAATCTCATGTTATCTGCAATCCTGAGGTGGCGTAGTTTCCTCTCCACAATCGCATCAGTGAAAATCTAGTGTTTTACATTTCCCTTACTATCATTGGTAGCATCATTTCTATTAAGAATAGAACAAACTCTAATTTCTGTTATAAATTATTTTTGATGTGTGAAGATTTGGTGAAACCTAGTATTATAATCTGGATTTGGTGGAAAGTAACTTAACCATTATTCACTCTAGATTCCTCATGACATATCCTATCACATGCTTGTTTGATAAGCCTTTAAATGGCATCGAATATTTAGATATCAAGTGATACAACATTACTTTTGTTTCTATTCGGTGGCATATATACGATGTGTTGAAGTCTTTAATGTTTACAACCATATGCTTCCTGTTGACCGCCTATTCATCTAGGGGGTCAATTCATGTGCCATGAAGATATGCATCATCAAATGCAAATATGTTGAAGACAATATTGGTTCTACTTGAGCATTTATGCTCTAGCACAAATTTTTGTAATCGAAATTTTCGCACCCCTGCATGAGTTTATAATGTAATAAGTCTGCATGGATCATAGTTAGGTTAGGTACCTTGGGATGTTTTCATTGGGAGAGTTCTTTTCATCGAGGGTTTTTTATCCTCAGGTTGTCAACTGGGCTTTTTAGCCCAGTTGATTTCCCATGAGTTTTTCCCTCACACATGCAATAATTCCTCCAAAGTGGTGAAAGACATTATAATGGTCTCATCCTTTGGTATCTATTGTTTAGAAATGATGTAAATGACCATGCCAGACAGTGTAGAAAGTTTCGCGGAATTTCGTCGAGTCTAGATAGGTTTTTTTTTAATTAATTTTCCTAAGGTTGGAATTTTAATTATTTAATTAATTAATTGTTTTTGAAAAAATATTGTTAAAACTAGTTCTTTGAGTTTTGATAGGGATATTTGTGCTCAAAATAAATGGAATGGCACCCCCTACACCCATATACCAAGTTTCAGCTTAGTTGGATAAGTTTTCTATGCATTTGTCCACCCGGAGTCAAAGTCAGTCAAAACAACAATTTTAATTGCTAAGTCATTTTTGTAATTTTCGTAAAAAAGAGTTAATGGGTTAGTTTGAAGGTGGAAAAGAGAAAGATTAGGCTTTACCTAACCCTCCCAACCTTTTCCAACCTATTCTAACCCCTTACCCACCTTCTACACTCAAAAATCATGCCCCGCTAGGGGGAGTGACGTTTTTCCTTGGTGGAGGTTGTTGTGACTTATTTGGGGCCCCCTCTCATGAGTTATGACTCCTTTTGACCCCCACATCACCTCCTAGGATGATCCCACTCCATTTTTCTCATTAATCCCCCTCCATTCTTTCATTTTCACACTTTTTTCGCCCCCTCCAAGAGGAGTTATGCGCCCCCTCTTCCAGAAACTCCACAAATGTTTTTTTTTTTTATTATTTGAGACCTCTCACCTTCCTTGGCATCAATCTCAAGGCCTCCCACACCTCTTTGCTTGATCCCAACACCTCCTACATTTTCCTACACCCTAGATCTAACTTTCAAACCCTAGATGGTGTGCCCTAGCTTTGCGATCTACTCTTATGCTTGGTGGTGGACACTTGACATTGATCCAAGAGAGGTAGGTTTGCCTCTCCAAGTATAAATAGATCCCTCTCCTCACTCCCAACTCACCATTATTTGAGCTAGTGTTATTATGCTGAAATTTCTCCTCACTTTCACTCTCTTGCTCTTGCCATCTTCCCATCTCACTCATTGCTCTTGAGAGTTTGGAGCAAGTATTTCTCCAACACTTTCATATTTGGATTAATAAAGCTTTGGAAGATTTTGAAAACACCAAGAGTATTCCGGTTGCTTTCTTTCACATGAGGTGACTTTGTATTATTCAAGTTTTTTGTGTAGTATTGAGTAGATCTTTGGTAAAGTATTTTACTAGAGTAGATTAGCAAAGAGTATTCTTGTTGGTTTATACTTGTTGAATAGCTAAGAGTTTGAAGTATTTCATATTGTTAGTCTATTCAAGCTTCTTATCTATTTCCATGCTTCACTTCTTGCTTTGAGTTTTGCAGGTTGCTTCAAAGGGATTGTTGGGATAGCATCAAGAATGAGCCTACACTCAAAACCTTCTCACACTCCTAGCTTTCTTGATTTATTATTTTCTGCATACATTCCATTTATATTTCATTTTTCTAATCCTCTTAGATAGGTAAAAAATATTTACTTTTACTTGGAGATTTCATGTGAAAATTTTCTGTGTAAAAATAAAAAAAATTCTTGACATTTGTGTGTGTTTTGCAGCATTTCCAGCAAGCTTTTGCTTGTTGGTTTTTGTAGGTTCTTACCAAAAACAAGGGGAAACACTGCCCAAGTTCGTCCTCAAGACTTCCCCAAGAACTCTCCTTGGTTGGGTAACTATTTTCTTACCTTTCCTTTTGTAAATTCATGTTTCCTTCTTCTATTTCATTAATTTTTTTTGTATCATTATAAACTAACATAATAATTGCCTACACCTTGGGAGAGAAATCCGAAATATCGTTGGGCTAGATTAGTTTGTTCTTGCAAGTTATTCTTTTTCATTTAGTTGTTGGTCCCTCTTGTCCTTAAGACAAGCTAGTGTGGCCTTTCCATTTTAATAATTTGTTTATTTGTTTAACAACCCTCTTTGGCAAAGAACGATAGGCTTGCCTCCATCTTGGCCATTGTAAGTGGTTTCTTTTTTCAAGTTTCTTTTAGTTTTGATAAGTTAATGTGCCTGCACCTTGGGAGAGTAATCTCCAAAATCGCTAGGCTTAAGGGAAAACTTACATTTTGATGATTAATATGCTTAATGGTTTAAAATATTCTAGATAGTCATCACATCTAAGTTTCCTTATAACATTTTATTTTACTTCATATGCTTATGCTCATCATGGTAAATGGTTTAATGGTTTAGAATCTATCTTAAGTGCCATAGCTCATCATTTTCATAAGTCGTTATGCTATTTACAATTTCAAGTGCATGTGATCTAATCATGGTTTAGGATCTTACTCATTGTTTTGTCAAGTTTTATTTCTTTAGCACATCTATCATTTAAATGGTTAGCATATGTGTGGATGAGTAATCTTAAATCTTAAATTTTCTTTCTCATTATCACAAGGCAAGTTGTTCTTGCCCTTTTTCCTTTTTCAAAGTTGAATATCTGAGTGATGGATGAGATGCTATGGTGATTGTCTTTACTTTATAAGCTTTTATTTCATATTTTATGGGTTAAGCATTCACATTCATAACTTTACATTTTTCAAGTAATTTTCTGTTATGAGTAGCAAGTTGTCCTTGCTTTAATTTCACATTTTTCCTTTCAAGTCTACTTATGGAATGGTGATGAATGAATGATATATCTCTTGAAGATTTCCATTTATCTTTTGATGTGTTTATGGTTATCATTTTTACATCTTGCAAGCACACTCATAACAACAATTTTTAATTCGGTTTTGCACTAAAAACTAAAATTTTAAGCACCTAAAACATTCCTAAAATCAACCCAACACACCTAAAGACCCACCCGAGGGTCATAATAACACTTTAGACAAATTAGGTAGCTTTATTCATCCATCTCCACCATCTAAAACGAGTTTGAGGAAAACAACGGAAGGAAGTGGTAGGGGACCGTCTTGTGATCCTTAAGGGGATCCTTTCCAGGAAGTACTCTTACTGTCAGGGTTGATCTAGGAAGCTAGGGTGGGCCTCATTGCTTTACTATCTTGAGCACCCGGCAGTCATTTGGCCAAGGGAGGAGGAAGCTTAAAGCACCAACATAGTTTAGGGGGAGGGAAAATAAAATTAACTTAAGTTTTAAAAAACTCCTTAACCATTTAGTTGCATAGATCATCCATGTTGTGTTGGGGGACTTAGATGTATGCTTAGGACACACATTGATGATAATTTCATTCTTTTATTCTTTATTGCAACTACATGGTTTATGTCTTTCATGTTCATGTGAGTATATGAATTAAACTTTGTTATATCTTGCTTCATTGCTTTTGTGGTGTGATTCAAGAAGGGGTTGAGTATCCCACTTGGGGAGGCATCACCTTTTTGAGTCTTGAGTGCTTTTATAGTTTCCAATGAAAAGCAGTCCAATAGAGTAAGTGCTATTGGGGCATGCTTGGCTTATGTGATTTTTTATGAATTGAATATCTTCTATCTTTCTCATTTTAAGCATCTTTTCTATATTGTCTATTTGTATATTGTGTAATCATTGCAACACTTGTAATTATTTTGTAAGTAATTGTAATTTTGGGTTTGGGGATAGTTCAACTTGTTTAACTTGTAAAATTTTTGTAATTGAACGACCCTTAAACTTAGCTGACCCCATTGCCCAACCTTAGGCACTAGTCTTAGTTGACTTAGGGAAAGGGCTGATTGATATATAGATAGACTTGCACTTTGCATTTGCTGCCTTAGCATCTTAGGCTAGTTTTCCCCCTTAGCCTTTAACCAATTAAAAACAACTCTTAGAACCTTAAAGCTAAATCACATCTAGTAACTAGGGACTACCCCCCTTGGCTTCCCTAGGAGTAAGCCTAGAAGGAAGAGGTTCCAGTCAAGGTGACAGTGTGGATTGAGAACCTAGGCATTATGCCTCCAAGGACACACTAAGTGAGCTGGACTTAGCTCACGTTAGCAAGTGTGTATTAGGATGACAACATTTTTGACGCCGTTACCAGGGATAAGTCATTTATCCTTGGTCAAAATGACTTAACTTAATTTTTTTTAAGAACTAATAATTCTTTGAGCTTGCATTGGTTAGCTTTGTGTGATTCTTTTCCAAGTTGCGACTCCATTGAGAAAATATATAAAGCATACTACAAGGAGAAATCCTTGTTGGCTGCTTGAAATTCTTGGGGAAGAAGCACTCATTGATGTCCAATTTTTGTTCGAAACATAATAAATTAGCTTTTGTTTTTCTTCTTGTTTTTTTCCTTGTTTGATGCTCTTGTTTGTCTGAAATAAACTTGGTCATCTGGCGACTCCACTTTTAAATAATTTGACGAGGTATTTTGTAAGAAGAAATTCTCGACTTGCTTTGCTTCATCCTTGAACTTGGAAGGGTTTGTGGGTGAAGCTAGCTAGTCCTTCTTCTTGTTGGATCCTTAGTAATCTTGGTTCCCAGTCCTTTTCTTTAGGCCTTTGTTTAAATGTCTAGTTATAAATGGATGGTTTTTTTGATCCTATTGATTTTTCAGGAATTGTTGGTTACCCTCATGATATATCTGAAGATGTTATTGATAACATTCCTGATTTTTTTTATCATACTCATGTTGGTGCTCACATCTGGGCTTTCACTAAGTGTATCGAGAAATGGTGTGATCCACCTATTTATGAGGATGTTCTAATGCAATTGTTTGTCATGACTCTTGTTGGTGAGCGGGCAAATGATTGGTTTCATGATTCACCTGATAAGACATTCAAGACCATACGGGAATTGTTGCATGCCTTCTTGAATTTGTTTGGGCATAGTCCACATGATATTCACAATGAATTGGTTGATAATTTTATGGAAACATGGAGGAGAAAAAATCTTCCAAATATAAAAACATTCAGTTCAGACATAGAGGTTGATGCTCCATCAGATCCCATTAAGGAAATCAATGAAATAGTTCAGAACATGCAGCCTTCCCAGGAAGAACCATGTGAAGCCATGAATGAACAATTTGTGTCCATAGAAGATCAATTGGAGGTCATAGAAGATAATTTCACAGAGACTTATATTGAATATCTAGACCCCCATGAACTTGAGCTTGACAGTAAAAAAGATAAGGAAGTTCATGAGGAAATTCCAGATGAATCCATAGATAAATCAGTCATTTATTTTGAGGAAATGAAGGATCTTGAATTGGAAAATGTTGAATATCTAGATGATTCAAGTCCCCACCCTCCTCCTGAGGAACCAACCTTTTTGAATGTTGACTTTGAAAATCTTATGATGGTTCCTGTGATATGTTGTTCTTCAGTTTCTCAACCAAAGGATAAGTTAATGTAGAATTATGTGGAAATGAAAGGCAATTTCAGTTTATCAATGTCATATCATTATGAGTATTGGTTGGCCTCCCACCTTGACAGTCATGAGCAACAAAGTAATCAGAGTTTACACAGCTTGTCATATTTCAGTGTTTGGTTGAAGGGAAGAAGGATGATGATTGTTAGTTGGTTCTTCCTCACAAAAAGTTCCAAGTTGATAAAACTTGGGAAGGGGTCTTCTGTGAGTCATCCTAGACAAGGATTATTTAGACACCTGCAACATCAGTTCACCCATTGCATGGGTGGTTGTAACATATCTCTAACCCTTCCTTGTATTTTAATTTTGTATTATTTCAATTTATTATGTCAATATGTACTTAATTTATTTTTTTCCATATCATAGTTTTATGTTGTACTTTAGATATTTCATTATGTAGATGTTGTTTATAGCATTGATTTTATTTTATCATGTATGAATGTGTACTAATGTTAATTTCTAGTGTTCACTTTGGGGAGCACTCTGTTTTGTAGATGTTGGATTCTCGTATGCTCTCCACCTCATTTGAGTAGATCGAACACACGTCCCCATGTGGAGCCAGATGTTGACCACCTATTCAGCTAGGGGGTCAACTCATGTTCCATGAAGATATGCATCATCAGATGCAAATATGTTGAAGACAGTATTGGTTCTACTTGGACATTTATGCTCCAGCACAAATTTTTGTAATCGAAATTTCCGCACCTCTGCGTGGGTTTATAATGTAATAAGTCTGCATGGATCATAGTCAGGTCAGATACCTTGGGATGTTTTGATTGGGAGAGTTCTTTTCACCGAGGGTTTTTTATCCTCGGGCTGTCAACTGGGCTTTTTAGCCTGGTTGATTTCCCATGAGTTTTTCCCTCACACATGCAATAATTCCTCCAAAGTGGTGAACGACGTTTTAATGGTCTCATCCTTTGGTAGCTATTGTTTAGGAACGATGTAAATGACCATGCTAGATAGTGTAGAAAGTTTCGCCGAATTTCGTCGAGTCTAGATAGGTTTTTTTTTAATTAATTAAATTTAATTAATTTTCCTAAGGTTGGAATTTTAATTATTTAATTAATTAATTGTTTTTGAGAAAATATTGTAAAAAATGGGTCTTTGGATTTTTGATAGGGGTATTTGTGCTCAAAAGAAATGGAATGGCACCCCCTACACCCATAGACCAATTTTCAGCTCAGTCGGACAAAGTTTGCTATGCATTTGTCCACCTGGAGTCAAAGTCAGTCAAAACAACAATTTTAATTGCTAAGTCATTTTTGTAATTTTTGTAAAAAAGAGTTAATGGGTTAGTTTGAAAGTGGAAAAGAGAAAGATTAGACTTTACCTAACCCTCCCAACCTTTTCCAACCTATTCTAACCCTTTACCCACCTTCTACACTCAAAAATCATGGCCCCCTAGGGGAAGTGACGTTTTTCCTTGGTGAAAGTTGTTGTGACTTATTTGGGCCCCACTCTCATGAGTTATCACTCCCTTTGACCCCCATGTCACCTCCTAGGATGATCCCACTCTTTTTTTCTCATTAATCCCCCTCCATTCCTTCATTTTCACACTTTTTTTGCCCCCTCCAAGAGGAGTTACACCCCCCCTCTTCTAGAAACTCCACAAATGTTTTTTTTTTAATTATTTGAGACCTCTCACCTTCCTTGGAATCAATCCCAAGGCCTCCCACACCTCTTTGCTTGATCCCAACACCTCCTACATTTTCCTACACCCTAGATCTAACTTTCAAACCCTAGATGGTGTGCCCTAGCCTTGAGATCTACTCTTATGCTTGGTGGTGGACACTTGGCATTGATCCAAGAGAGGTAGGTTTGCCTCTCCAAGTATAAATAGATCCCTCTCCTCACTCCCAACTCACCATTCTTTGAGCTAGTGTTATTATGCTGAAATTTCTCCTCACTTTCACTCTCTTGCTCTTACCATCTTGCCATCTCACTCATTGCTCTTGAGAGTTTGGAGCAAGTATTTCTCCAACACTCTCATATTTGGATTAATAAAGCTTTGGAGGATTTTGAAAACACCAAGAGTATTCTGGTTGCTTTCTTGCACATGAGTTGACTTTGTATTGTTCAAGTTTTTTGTGTAGTATTGAGTAGATCTTTGGTAAAGTATTTTACTAGAGTAGATTAGCAAAGAGTATTCATATTGGTTTATACTTGTTGAATAGCTAAGGGTTTGAAGTATTTCATATTGTTAGTCTATTCAAGATTGTTATTTATTTCCATGTTTCACTTCTTGCTTTGAGTTTTGCAGGTTGCTTCAAAGGGATTGTTGCGATAGCACCAAGAGCGAGCCTACCCTCAAAACCTTCTCACACTCCTAGCTTTCTTGATCTATTATTTTCTGCATACATTCCATTTATATTTCAGTTTTATAACCCTCTTAGATAGGTCAAAAATATTTACTTTTACTTGGAGATTTCATGTGAAAATTTTCTGTGTAAAAATAAAAAAATTTCTTGACATTTGTATGTGTTTTGCAGCATTTTCAGCAAGCTTTTGCTTGCTGGTTTTTGCAGGTTCTTACTAGAAACAAGGGGAAACGTTGCCTAATTTCGTCCTCAAGACTTCCCCAAGAACTCTCCTTGGTTGGGTAACTATTTTCTTACCTTTACTTTTGTAAATTCATGTTTCCTTCTTCTATTTCATTGATTTTTTTTGTATCATTATAAACTAACATAATAATTGCCTACACCTTGGGAGATAAATCCCCAATATTGTTGGGCTAGATTAGTTTCTTCTTGCAAGTTATTCTTTTTCATTTAGTTGTTGGCCCCTCTTGTCCTTAAGACAAGGTAGTGTGGCCTTTCCATTTTAATAATTTGTTTATTTGTTTAACAACCCTCTTTGGCCAAAAAAGGTAGGCTTGCCTCCATCTTGGCCATTGTAAGTGGTTTCTTTTTTCAAGTTTCTTTTAGTTTTGATAAGTTAATGTGCTTGCACCTTGGGAGAGTAATCCCCAAAATCGCTAGTTTTAAGGGAAAACTTACATTTTGATGATTAATATGCTTAATGGTTTAAAATATTCTAGATAGTCATCACATCTAAGTTTCCTTCTTCAAGTTATTTTACTTCATATGCTTATGCTTATCATGGTAAATGGTTTAATGGTTTAGAATCTATCTTAAGTGCCATAACTCATCATTTTCATAAGTCATTATGCTATTTACAATTTCAAGTGCAAGTGATCTAATCATGGTTTAGGATCTTACTCATTGCTTTGTCAAGTTTTATTTCTTTAGCACATCTATCATTTAAATGGTTAGAATATGTGTGGATGAGTAATCTTAAATCTTAAAGTTTCTTTCTCATTATCACAAGGTAAGTTGTTCTTGCCCTTTTTCCTTTTCCAAAGTTGAATATCTGAGTGATGGATGAGATGCTATGGTGATTGTCTTTAGTTTATAAGCTTTTATTTCATATTTTATGGGTTAAGCATTTACATTCATAGCTTTATTTTTTTCAAGTAATTTTCTGTTATGAGTAGCAAGTTGTCCTTGCTTTAATTTCACATTTTCCTTTCAAGTCTACTTATGGAATGGTTATGAATGAATGATATATCTCTTGCAGATTTCCATTTATCTTTTGATGTGTTTATGGTTATCATTTTTACATCTTGCAAGCACACTCATAACAACAATTTTCAATTCAGTTTTATGCTAAAAACTAAAATTTTAAGCACTTAAAACACTCCTAAAATCAACCCAACACACCTAAAGACCCACCCGAGGGTCATAATAACACTTTAGATAACTTAGGTAGCTTTATTCAGCCATCTCCACCATCTAAAACGGGTTTGAGGAAAACAACAGAAAGAAGTGGCGGGGGACCGTCCCATGATCGTTAAGGGGATCCTTTCTGGGAAGTACTCTTACTGTCAGGGCTGACCTGAGAAGCTAGGGTGGGCCTCGTTGCCTTACTATCTTGAGCACCCGGCACTCATTTGGCCAAGGGATGAGGAAGCTTAAAGCACCAACATAGTTTAGGGGGAGGGAAAATAAAATTAACTTAACTTTTAAGAAACTCCTTAACCATTTAGTTGCATAGATCATCCATGTTGTGTTGGGGGACTTAGATGTATGCTTAGGACACACATTGATGATAATTTCATGCTTTTATTCTTTATTGCAACTACATGGTTTATGTCTTTCATGTTCATGTGAGCATATGAATTAAGCATTGTTATATCTTGCTTCATTGCTTTTGTGGTGTGATTCAAGAAGGGGTTAAATATCCCACTTGGGGAGGCATCACCTTCTTGAGCCTTGAGTGCTTTTATGGTTGTCAATGAAAAGCAGTCCAATAGAGTAAGTGCTATTGGGCATGCTTGGCTTATGTGATTGTTTATGAATTGAATATCTTCTATCTTTCACATTTTAAGCATCTTTTCTATCTTGTCTATTTGTATATTGTGTAATCATTGCAACACTTGTAATTCTTTTGTAAGTAATTGTAATTTTGGGTTTGGGGATACTTCAACTTGTTTAACTTGTAAAACTTTTGTAATTGAACCACCCTTAAACTTAGTTGGACCCATTGCCCAACCTTAGACACTAATCTTAGTTGACTTAGGGAAGGGGCTGATTGACATATAGATAGACTTGCACTTTGCATTTGCTGCCTTAGCATCTTAGGCTAGTTTTCCCCCTTAGCCTTTAACCAATTAAAAACAACTCCTAGAACCTTAAATCTAAATCACATCTATTAACTAGGGACTACCCCTCTTAGCTTCCCTAGGAGTAAGCCTAGAAGGAAGAGGTTCTAGTCAAGGTGACAATGTGGACTGAGAACCTAGGCATTGTGTCTCCAAGGACACACTAAGTGAGCCAGACTTAGCTCACGTTACCAAGTGTGTATTAGGACGGCAACACTTCCAACCTTATCGTTTGATACTTAGTAATATAAATGTTAATATTTTGAACACATGGTAGATAATCATTATCATGAGCATGATATGATTGAATAGGTATGTGATAATATGGAAGATTGGCCAATAAATAAATGATATATAATTTGTTTTGAATTAAAAAACTTTTTCTCTCACCACATTAAATCATTTAGTTGTAAAAAATATAAGTTTATAATGAGAGTTTAATCCTTAGAATGATTTATAACCTTTGCATGCATTAATGAATTGTGGAAACAAAACTTTAAAAGTTTTTCTTTTAAATGAATGGTAGGGAATAATATTAAAGAATGGAATCCAACTTTAATTTGAAAAGGTTAAAAACAATATGAATTTAGGATTAAAATATTATTTCAAGATTACATTATTTGATGTTTTTAAAGTTCTCTTATAAGAAATCAATTTTTATTTTAATGTATTAATTTCGTAATTGAAATTTTATTTCATATTTGCCTTAGTATTATTAAAAGAGTTAGAGTAATGGTTTCCTCTTATCACAAATATGAAGTATTTATAGTATTTACAAAAATAATCATGAAGTTTTTATTTCTCTAAGAGATAACTTAACATATCTTTCAAATGAGAAAATGGAAACATTGTCAGAGGATATGCATTGCTCATGAAATATTTGAAACCAAATAATCAAGGAAAGAAATGATCCACTCAAGTCAAAGGGAAAGAAAAATGAAGAATCCAAGGAAAAAAAATGAGGGGCCCTAGATTTTAATCCAAAATAGAGAAGGGGGTTGTTGGGGCCCAACAGAATGATGAAGGAAAGAAATGAGGTGGCATCCATCTTGGGAGGAGATTCAAGACCAGTTGATTGCAATAGAGCATGAGTTTCCCCTATGAGAAACCCAGGGTTTGAGAGTGAATGTTAGCAAATGGAAGGATATGTATCTATACAAGTATATGCATGAACTTTTCTTTGTTGAATTTCCTTATTTATTGTTTGAATGGTTAAAAGGGAAAATGACTATCAATTCTCCCATGTAGCCATTAGCACCAGTGGTTTAGGATCAAGCCAAGATTGAAGAATTGAAAGTGTTGGATAAAATGTGGACTCAAGCTATCGAGTTTTGGTTTTCTCAAGTAAAAGAAGGCTATATTGTTGAATTTTCTATGGAATACACCGACTCTTTTATCTAGGCTGAAAGAAATTTTGAAGAAGGATTGAGAAGTGAACATTGGAGGAAATTCCACTTTGGATAAAAATGTTGTTCGTGGAGAAAGGGTTGATGCGCATAGAGCCTGATCGAATGGCTGAGTAAAATTCCCTAGCATGGGGGGAGAGGTTTATGAAAATATGAGTGAAAGTAAAAACTGAGATGGATCCATTGAGGAGGATCCATAAATTGTTGAGATGACGTGAGGTATGGAATGGACTTAGAAGATCTGAGGATAAAAAGAGTTTATAGGTACGTAATAAATGTTGAGATAAGATGAAGAGCTAATGAGGGAGGTGGAAAAGAATTAGCTAGGGGCACATGATGAGGGTCAGGTCCAAGATGTAGAGAAACTAAACTGCACCAGGTGGTAGTGCGGGAGAGTATGCTATGCCAGAGTGGACCACATATAAGGATAGGCCCACAAAGAGGCATGGCATAGAGGATCTAGTGTCCAGTAGGGATACTGGTAGTGATACTAGTTCAGGCCTAGGAGACAAAGTCCACACCCCTTGTCTATTGCAGAGTGCTACAACCTTAGAAGAAGATGAAGCACAAAGTAGTGGTGTGCTAATAAAAAGACAGGATGGCATGCAAAGTAGTAGTACATTGTTCGAAGAGGATGATTGCATCCAGAGTGGCAGTGCGTAGGTTAGCCTAGAAGATAAAGTGCACATTTGTGGTGCGAAGTTAGGATGAGAAGGTAGAGTGTAGTGTGTTGGTGCGCCAAAATATTGAGGCTCCCATAGTGGTAGGGAAGATGAATTGACAATAGTAGGCAGTCCTGCATGGTTGCAAGTAGATAGCTCTCTGGGTCACCTCATGAGAAGTTTTAGAAGAAGATGGACTTACACCCCCTTTATACCACCCCCTTTTCACATTTTTAGTCAATAAGAAATCACAACAGATAATGAAGATAATGTAGTATAAAAAAGAGAAGAAGAAGAGAGAAGTGAATAGACGAGGGAAGAAGAAGGTGAAGTCAACAATACTTTACCCCAAGGAATAGTGGTGTGGAAAAATAAATCCCCTAGTAGTATGAGAAGAGGAAATAACTCAAGTTTGAAGATGGAAAATCAAGATATTACACTAAGACTACCTGTGTTCCATGAAATGGGTAAGGATGATGCATAGAAACTGTGGTTTACATGTGAAGCAATGTGTTCTATGAATAGAATCAAATATGAAGCATCCAAAATCATGTAGTTGGAGACCACATTCAGGGACAGAGCCTTGATGTGGTATATGAAGTATAAGGCTACTGCACCAGTTAGACATGTGATGTTCCTAGCCAAGATTAAGTGATATCTTCTTAGGGAGTTCCATAAACCTAAGTCAGAATCCCAATGCATCACAGAGATAAAAAATATCAAGCAAAAAGAAGGCGAGACCATATGGGATTATGAACAGTGGTTTAAAATATTGTTGGATAGGATGAAATTCCAAATATAGGATGTCCAACATAGGGAGTGATTTATTACGAGGTTACTTCCCCATTTCTAAGTGTATGTCACCCAACATAAGGTGAAGACTCAAGTGGAGGTGGTAGAAATTTCCATGCATCTGAAAGCTACACCAGGAGGGGCAGAGATGTCAGTAGTTTTGACATAGGTGCAGTCGCAACTAGCCAAATTGATGATGCAACTACAGTATATGGCTAAGATGAAGGTCATGCATGATCACATATGGTGTACCATGTGTCTCGAAAGGGAATGAGAGAGATGAATTCCATGTCCTTCCAAATTATGTGGCAACGAGTGCACTGAGTCCATTTCCATATTGGAAAATGAAATGGTGTGAAATATGTATAGAGTGGGTCCACATGTCGCCTCACTACCCAACCTTTCATAAGTATTATGCGATGACTCACACTCCATTCAATGAGTTCTATAAATCCATTTGGAATAATGTCAATAGTTGTTGTTGACTCTAGTCAATGAAAGATAATACCCACGATGCATTTCAGAGATAGGAGGAGAAGAAAGGTCATGAGTGCAGTAGCGCAGAAAGAGGTGGATACCAAGGAGGTCCCTGGTGGATATAAGCATAGTCATGATCAGCGATATGGTAGAGGGGTAAGTAGAACCCCCACTTGTTTTAATAGTGGTGATATTGGTCATGTCTCACAATTTTATACCAAACTACGCATGCTCTATGCATATTTTTATATCCTTGAGAATGTCATCAAAGATTGTCCTGATTTACTAAAGAAGTGGGAGGACAAGAAGACCAATTGTGACATGGTGCATGCCGAGACACACAAGAATAAGAAAAAGAATGAGGAGGCTGATGTCTGGGTAGTCACCCATAAAAGGGAAAATATAGGAGCAGACTTTGAGCATGGTGGAGACTAAGGTAAAAAGTCAAATGAAAAGATAAGGAAGGCACCTCATCCCCCTCCAAAATTTGGTGTTGCTCAAAATAAATGGTTTTTTCATGATGTGCAGAGAGAATTGAAAGAACAAAGAGCATGTTAGGATCTACAATACATGACTTAGAGGCCACTCAAGGAGGCTTGGATCCAAGAAGAAGTGCAGAGGGAGACACAAAGGTCAATGGAAGAGGCTCAAATCCATGAAGAAGTGCAATGTGAAATGCAAAGGTAACTGGAAGAGGCTCACCCATGTGAGGAATTACAACATGTGACACAAATATCATTGAAGGAGGATCACATGCATGAAGAATTCTAGCACACAACATAACCATCAATGGAGGAGGTTCACAGACAGACTAAGTTACGATGTGTTGAGTGTTGACGATAAAAATCGCAAAAAGGATTTCTCCCGCAAAGTATTTCTTAAGACTATTATTTAAAATAAGCTAATGATATATAATACTAGTGGGTGGGACCCCCTTGTAGATTGGACGATTAGAGATAGTCTTATCACACATTTTATGTTGATGTTTCGATGTTTCTTACAGGGTTCTACATGATTGATGATGAAATATTGGTTTTGTTTACGACATAATGGTAGATAGATAATGCATTTGATGTATTGATTCTATTATTCTAAGCTCTAAAATTTCATGTTATGAATGGCTTATATTTACTATTATTACATCGCCATTGGCACCATGATTCATTACCTGTTACACCTGCACAAGACACATGTTAGTTATAACAAGAGACAAGAGGAATATGGAATAAATCTAAGAAAAGGGAACTATGATATACTATGCTATACTATATGAAAATGAAATTAAAAGGAATTGATGTTAGTCCTAACTAGCAATGTTAGTGGCTATACTATTTGTATTAAGTTATATTGGGTGCATTTGATATATGTGATTGTATGATTTTGGTAATGGTTAATATGGATTGGGGTGGCACAATTGGAAAGCAATGTGTGCAAGTTTCGATGCATGGAATTAATGGTATGGATTAATTGTATGGTTTTGGTTGGTTGTCGTGTACTACGAAATTGAATGAATGGAGGATGGAAGCTATGTGAATTAAATGCACATCACTCCATACTTCTCCCACTGGTCATCACCCTAGCATGGTTATTGTTCATTTGGTTTTGTTGTGGTTAAGCTTCGAGATTCAGGCGTGGAAGGAAATGCTCGACCAGATCGCATTTTTAAGGCCATTGGTTACAGGTATGGTTCTTTTCGCTCATCCATGAATTCGCTCTGTGTATGAAATGAACGTTGGCTCAATAATTTTTTGTTATATGTTTTCTTGAGGTTGGAAACCGTGTAAACGCGAGGTGTTTTCTATGGAATGATTGTGTGTGTTATTCGTTGCAAATGGAAAAATGAATGGTTGAAGTTGTGATTTCATTGGTTGTTCTGTGTGGTGGAAACCGTGATGGCTATTTGTTGTCTTTATGGGGTTTTGTTGGAGGGTTTCACTCTATTTAACCTTGATGGATGTATCCTCACAATTATGGTAACCATATCCTATTTTATTCGGTGTTATGGGTTTGTTGTGTATATTTCGATCCACCTTTTGGCCATTGTATATATTTTTCACCTGGTCGTGGTCACTTTTTGTGTTATTAGCATCAGCACAGTTGGTTATTGAAGAAGTATGATTTTGGGTGTTGGTAGTACCTGTGGTCTGCAATTCCATCGACATTGTTATGTGTTGGTTCGGATCTTGAGAAGAGCATGAGGGTTATGACTCTGTACATTCTTGGTATTAGTTACTCTCTAGTGAGAAATTGATGCTACTCTGCATCGTGGTTTACCCTACCTGGTGTTGAACTGTCAACCTATTTTAACAAGGCGAAGGGTTATGAGGCTTGTGGTTCCACCATGCTTGTATCAAGGGTTCTCACTTACTGTTGATATGTTTGACCTCTAATCTCCCTATGTTTGGTGACCAAGAGAACCCTTGATTATTTTGTTCATTAGTTACAAATCCTGTTTTTGATAAACTAAACCAGTCGCACCCTGTCGAGTAACTTGTTGACTGTCATAAGTTGGTTGGGTAGTATTGGCAGTGGCTTTGATTATTGGCATCTCTCTATTTGATCAGGTTGATTGGAGAGTTGTAATTGGAAATGATAATTGGCATATAGTCGCTTCCCCCTTTTGTTATGATAGTTGAATTGATAACTCAACAATGTTTAATTGGTTGATTGAGAGTAAGCATAAATGTATAGTCACAATGATGCCTCTTTTTGTTATGTGTGGATCTTTGTGTTCCTACAACGTGGTATAAATCAAAGTGGTGATTTATGTGTGTTTAATTTACCCTGATCTGGATTATTGCAATTTCAAGACTTGGTGACTGTGACTGGGCTGTCTACTATGTATGATTTATGGAGGCATCGTGCATTATTTTGTTTTATTGCACCATCAGAGATGAGCACGAGGTTTTGGTAGTATGGTTTCATTGAAAATTTAATTGTTAAATTTGTCAAAGGAATGGAATTGGGCATGTTTTAAAAGAGTTCGTTCAACTTAGGAAAGACCTGTGTCTATGTTTGATTTGAGGATTTATAAATTATGGGAAGTGGTTGATATTTTTATATATGTTGAATAGAGTTGAATCAATGTGACTATGTGTTCATTTGGATTTTTTTTTTAATGCAAAAGGGAAGGAAATGAGAAGAAACATAATTATTTTAAACAATATGGGTGAAATTGATGACGATTCTGAATATGATTATACATTATGTTAATTGAAAGTTTTAAAGAAATTGGATGTGGGACAGTGAACAAGTTTTAACACACAATAATTGTTTAATTGGTGTTGGAATAGCTGTATTGAATACATAACTATTTTTATGGATTACTTAATTAGTTTTTCGAACAATATTCTATTTTTTCCCCGACCATTATTTCACTTTTCTCACATTACAATTCCCCTCGCCTTCCCATATTCACTATCCACTCCCTGTTCCTAAAATTTAATTATAGTTAAGATAAGTTTTGTATTAATACAGTTAAAGGATCGCAGGGATGAATTACAATGATGTATTCTTTTGGTTTATGATACAATTGATTGTTTGATGTCTGAGAGAAGTAATCATGATATTTTCCCCCTCATTTTAACATTTTTCACTTAATACAACCCCTCGCATATCCCAAAACCCTTGTTCACCCCCTGCTCATTGACAACTATTAAACAATTTGTATGGATTGGATTGCATGAGTCTGATATGTTGCTAAGCCAAATTTTATTTCATATTTAAAAGATTTGTCATGTATGGTTGTTAAAGGAACTATTTTCTAATAAATTATGCATACAGGAATGAGATTTTTCAGTAGAGGTATCCATGGCTAGGGTAATTGAGGAAGAGGAAATTGGAATAAGGGCTCTTAAAGGCCAAGATTCTCTATACAATTTGATGAAGACTTTCAAGAGTTAGGCCAGCTATTTCAAGATGGATTTTTTAACTAGATTGGACAAGGAGTGGTCCAACCTAGGCATGAAAGGCCTCCCTTCCAAGCCCCATAGGTCACTGGTATCCTAGTGCCTCCTCATGTCTCACTACTACTTGAAGTCCCTGAAAATGACGGATGGAAGGAGATTGTCCACCCGACAGTCTCCCAATAGCATGGCTAGCCTAACTTGTCTCTACATGATCCTCCACCTATTAATCAAATTGTCCAAGATGCCCCTATCCACTCACTAGTACAGTCCTCCCATGCAAGCAAAAGTTTAAAAATCGAGGCCCACCATGCTCCTAACAAAGGAAATGTCACTACTACCCCTTCCTCACCCTCAAATGACTCTGATAAATCTGTGTCCTCCCACATGCATTTGAGAGATGATTGCTCTCATGTGATCAATGAGATTAGGCCTAAAGGTTCCACACATCCTAAGGCAAATTCAAAGAGATCAAAATGGGACAACAACAACAAGGGAAAGTGTTGGGCACCAAATCGGGCTATCTTTCTGCTACATTTCCATTACCGCTTTGACCTTTTTACACTTATTTACCTATCTTTACTATGCTAAATCCATGAGGTAATTACCCCTACCTTGTCTATTGGAATATTTTATTAATGAAGTAAAATTCGCGGAGTTTTACCTATTCGCAGTACTAAAATGAACGTTTGATTGCAGCTTCTAGAGAACAGGACCAGGGCTTCATCCCACAGTAGATCCGCTCTTCATAGCAACAACTAAACCATAAATAGGCCATGCAGCTGGAGTCACAGATCCTTGAACCATCTTGGGCATTTCCCTGATCCTGTCCATCTGGTACTGGTGCCGTTCCAACTAATGCATATTTTTGGGGATACAGTTACCATGTTTTGGGGGAAGAGGTTGTTCTCCCTTTTAATGTATAAAATACAGTTCATTCCTGTAACTGGGGATGTCCCCATTGAGATTGTAATAACCTTTTTCAGATTTATAAAGCGCTACCTATTTTGCTGTCTTCATCTTCGTTGTAACCAGTGCAACCCTGATTAGAGAGCTGGGCCTACTCTTTTGATCAGGTGTTGCATCTTCCTGTGTGTGTTATTTATCAGTTTTATGCTTGTTGTTACAGTGTGTTATTTCACAGTTTATACTTGCTATTACAGTGTGTTATTTTGCAGTTTATGCTTGTTTTTACAGTGTGTTATTTCATAGTTTATACTTGCTATTACAGTGTGTTATTTCACAGTTTATGCTTGTTGTTACAGTGTTATTTCTTGGTTTATGCTTTCTGTTACAACGTGTGATTCTTATGAGTGCCTTTTGGAAATTATAGTTAATCTAGTTGACAGTAATGTTTTGAATCTTAAACTGTGAACCCTTGGCCAGGATGAATTGTACTCTTGCCCCTGCATATACCTTGCACATTTCCTTGAAAGGATACGCACCCGGATTGATAAATTAATGTAGGAAAAGGGTGAATAAATCGTTCATACCTAGACCCCAACATTTTGGCACCATTGCTGGGGAGGCTAACAAGGTGCAAGACAACTATCCAGACCAACCAAAGGGTCAATCTCTTGTCCTAGGGAGAGAATGAGTTTCCTCACTCTGCTTCAGGTCTTCAGCGTAGGTGATCTTTCTGCTTGTTTTTACTTTTGCTTTTTTTTTTTCATTCTTGTCAATCTCTTGTCCTAGGGAGGGAGGAGTCTTTTAACACCTTGCTCCAGATCCTGAGTTAAGATTTATGTCTTTCAAACCCTTGTGTTTTTTTTGAAACCCTAGCTTTTACCCTGGGGAGGGAGGAGTCTTTTGATGCCCTGCTTCAGGTTTGAAAAGCATCATTTATTTTCTATGGTGTTTTTTGTTCTTGTCCAGGGGAGGGAAGAGTCATTTGATGCCCTGATTCGAGCCCTGAACCTTAGATTCTTGTTTTTTTTTTTTTAGCTACCTTTCTTTTTCATAAGATCTTTTGTCTTGGGGAAGGAATGGTCCTTTGACACCTTACTTCAATACTAAAGTGTTGTAGGGTCATGCCAAGACCCTCACTTGTATGAACAAAGAACCAAATAATGGGGGTAGAGGGAAAGCCCCAAAGAAGGGAGGACTAGATTTGGGAAGAAAGACCTTCATCCAACAGATTATAGAAAAGGATGAATTAGAAACATCATATCGTGTAGCCATGAGACCAAGGGCATGAAGAGTGAAGTCTGAGGGACAATCAGTAGATCAACCAATGTTGTCTACAACATTATGGGGTGATACAATATAGTAGGTCCCTCCAGTAGTGGAAGAAACATCTAGTGGCATACCTGAACAAGGAAATCTTATGCTAGTAGCAAAGGGGGAAGAGGTCGCAAGCAGAGCCTCGATAGAGTCAGACCACTCCAGCAAGAGAGAGAAGGTTGTAGCAGAGGGATCAAGTCATCATAAGGCAAAAGAAGGGATCAAATGAGTATTTGCATCACCAAGGGACCGGGGAAGTGTTGCTAAAGAAACTCGGATCAAAGGGGTAAGGAAGCCTCAGCCACCTCCTATAGAGTCTGGTGAAATACCCAACAATTATTGGAAGATATTTATGGATCCCACAACCTCCACTATCGAGTTCCTAATTGGAAACATGGGAGTTGGTGCGCCTACTAAGCCTATTATATTAGAATCCCTACCAAACTTTCATGGGCTTGTTTCAGAATATCCCGACACATTTCTATTTGAATTCGACATAGTATGCCGAGGGTGTGAATACACGACGGAAGCCCAAAATTTAAAAAAATTTCCTTCTACATTAAAGGGGACAGCTCTGCGATGGTTCATGGGCCTTGGAGGAAGCACTATTTCCACATGGGATGATATGCAGACAACTTTTTTGGAAAAATACCAGGATTACTGTAAATCTCGGAACATTAAGGAAGAACTTTTCAAGTTCACACAAAAAGAAGATGAGAGTTTGGAAGATTGTGTGGAGCGATTCAAGTACACCTTACAGAGGTCATGTCACTCTGACTTGGATAACGAAATTCTAAAAATTATCCTCCTCTGATCTTTCCATGAGGATTCAATGGAATTATTGAACATTGTGGGAAATGGAGACATCTCTAAGGAAAGCTTCAAAGGTATTTGCAAGTTATGCATTTAGTGCTCAAGGGGACTTGCAAGAAACAGACAAGGAATTCGCTCAGTAAAAGGGTCTGGTGGAGGTGTTACGAAAGAAGAAATTGGAAACCTGCTAGACAATCTAAGGACAGATATCCTCAACACCTTGTCAGAACAGATGGATACACTGCAAGTAAAGTAGAAGTAGCTAGAATTGGACAGGACTATGGCAATATTATGTTCGATGTGTAGAAAGAAGCATCCAGAGAGGGAATGCCCACTAAACTCCATAGAGGAATGTGCAATCTATGAGCTAAATCATGCAACAAGCTCATGCCCCTCCTTGCCAGGCCTGAAAGCAGTATTTCAAGGAATGAGGAAATACATGGAGCAACTGTGCCTCATGGGGTCTAGGAAGCCATGGAAACCTCGACCACCAATGGGAAATCAAGGTATGTACTCAGATCTATCTCATTATTTCAATAATTCTAATATGAATCCTCAGTCCATGGCTTATCCTTCCATGTGGCCACAATACCAGTTTCCACCATGGCAACTGTGGAACCCTCAAGCCAGTTCAAGCTCCCCATGGGCTCCAACTTGGCGAGGATCCCCTCCTGGGCAGTTTCCTCAATCGATGCCACAACAACAACTCCAATTTCCCTCTAATGTACCTCAGGGTAACCAACCTGCCCCTCCTCAGCTCCCAATCCAACCTGATCTGAATCCTAATAGTAGGGGAGTTCATCAAACTGACATTCTTAACCTACCTTCATATAACATTTCCACTGCAGAGTTGTATGAAACGAATCTACGATCAGGGTGGACAGTTGATACTCAACCTCCTCCAGTTACCATTGAATGACCTGACAGTGAAGGTAAGGAATCATAACCAATTAGTAAAGAGCCAAAACAAACTGATAGAAATCGGGCATCTCCTGTAAAACAACATCAATCTGAACCACCTTACCCAGAGAGACTAACTTTGAGTAAATCAAGCCCTCAAGGTGAATTTGATTTATTAGGAGAACTACAGAATTTATTTGTTAAAATTCCCTTATTACAAGCTATGAAGTATGTGCCAATATATGCAAAGACCCTTAGGGAATACCGTTCAAAGAAATCTGCAAAGAAATCCAAAGACCCCTTTCTCATTCATGTTATGGGAAAATTATCAGATTTCATGATGGGAAAGTCAGTTTCTGAAAAGTATGGAGATCTGGGGAACCCAATTTTGACAGTACAAATTAATGGGGTACAAATTTCGAATGTGTTGGTAGACCTGGGTGCTACCATCAATGTCATCACCACTGAAACCATGCATGCATTAGGTCTTCGTAACTTGAAACATACACCTACAATATTGGAATTGGCAGATCGATCTACAATCAAACCTGTAAGAAAATTTGATGATGTAACAATTTCAGTAGATTCATGGCACTATCCCATAAATTTCCTGGTCTTACAGACAAAATCTTTGGTGGGAAGTCATCCTTTGATCTTGGGTAGACCATGGCTGGCTACTACAGATGCTTACATTGGGTGTTGATCAGGGCACATGGTTATTTCCAATGGGCACAACATTAAGAACTTAGTGTTATACCCACCTGCATAACCAAATCCATCGATAAAACTAGTAGGAAGAAAGAAAATTTTACCTAGGAAAGAGTCCAAAACAGAAAATGAGGAATTGAGGCCAGTTCTCACTGTTGGACAAGCCCTTCAGTTGAAAATAGAATCGAAAGATGATGTAATCACCTATTTTATGGATGATCCTTGCTCCATTTTTGAAACAAATCAACAATTCCTAGAATCTATCCTAAGCTATGAGACTTAGGAAACAATTGAAATAGCAGAAGGATCAAAGAAACTACCTGTTGATGCACCCAGTGAAAGTGTCCCAGTAGAACTAGAACAAAAAAAAACCCTGAATATTAATCCAGCCTTGTCAGAACCTCAGAAGAAGCAACTTGTGGATGTCCTTCAGAAACAAAAAGAGGCCTTCACCTGGGATTATATAGATATGAAGGGGATCCCTACTAATTCATGCACCCATCATATATACATTAAGGAGGATTGTCGACTGTGAGACAACCTCAGAGAAGGATGAACCTCGCATTGAAAAATGTTGTGAAAGAAGAACTTCAGAAATTACTAGACGTAGGTTTTATTTACCCCATCTCAGATAGTGAATGGGTCTCCCCATTATTAATGGTCCCTAAGAAAAATGGTAAATGGCGAATATGCATGGATTATTGAGAATTAAATAAAGCAACGCAGAAAGATCATTTTCCTTTTCCCATTATTGATCAAGTTTTGGACACATTGGCTGGAATTTTTTTTTTTTTTCCTTCCTAGATCGGTTTAGTGGGTATAGCCAAATCCAGATAGCACTTGAAGATCAGGATGAAACCACTTTCACATGCCCTTGGGGAACATTCACATACCAGGTCCTTCCTTTTAGCCTATGTAATGCTCTTGCAACGTTTCAGAGGACAATTTTGGGAATCTTCTCTGATTTGATAGATGATAGTGTTGAAATCTACAAGGATGACTTTACTCCATATGGGAATTCATTTCTTGAAGGGTTGGAAAATTTAGAAAAAGTTCTCAAAAGGTGTATACAAGCACGTGTCTCATTGAGTACGACAAACTGTCATATGATGATGGAAGAAGGAATTGCTTTGGGACATTTTCTCTCAGCTGAAGGAATTCAGATGGACCCAACAAAGACAAAGGTAATTCAACATTTCCCGACACCCAAAACACCCACGCAGGTACGTAGTTTTATTGGTTGTGCTGGCTATTACAGGGGTTTTATAGAAAATTTTGCTAAAGTAGCACATCCACTTTTTCAATTGCTAACAAAAGATTCAAATTTTGTGTGGACAAAGGACTGTGATATAGCCTGTTATTGCACGGTTTGTAGGAAAAGTTCAAGAGCTTGAGTCAGGGCTTGAAACCGGCGTAACAGGAGCTTCCCCACCCACTGTCACCTTG